>AWOL01S0014110.1:10865-32312 GCA_000715115.1 Nicotiana otophora
ATGGGATGCCCTCAAAGGATTGATGAAGTTATGTACACATATACCTATGCATGATATGAAATTTATACCCATATACATGACACTATGAAGATTTCATGATTACTGAGCTATTCAGACTTACAAATTGACCCCTTTACTCCATGTTTCTTTCACGTATTTTATATACTTCTTTTCATGCCTTACATACTCAGTACTGTATTAGTACTAAAGTATCTTATTCATGGGGACGATGTGTTTCATGCCCGTATGTCCTGATAGATAGGTTGACAGTCCTCCTAGTAAGCTATCTACTCAGTGTAAGGTGTTGGTGCACTCCACTTGCTCCGAAGTTTCCTATTTGGTCAGTATGATCTGGGCATGTATTAATTGGTATGGCGGGGCTCTATCCCGACCATTATGATTTTTATGTACTCTTAGAGGCTTGTAGATAGATTTCATGTATATGGGTACTTGTATGGCCTTGTCGACCTATATTTTGAGTGTACAAATGATCATGTCAGCCTTATAGGCGCTTATGTCACATGTATAAGTTTCTATATCATGCTGGATCGTCCTATGTCTACTATTACTTTACAATTTATTCTGGTTATCTCATGATGGTCCTTCTATCCTATTTACCCATGATGGTGTGATAAGAAAGATACATTACGCTGGTAGTCGGTTAAGTAAGGCACAGGGTGCCCTTCGCGGCCCTCCGATTTGGGTTGTGACAATAAGGCCTTCTAAATCTATAACACAGGCACACAACATATCCTCCAAGATCAAAATGGTGTGCTCGGATTGCCCGTCCGTCTGGAGTTTGAAATGTTCTACTTAACTTAACTTGTGTGCCTAGCTCACACTGCACAGCTCTCCAAAATTACAATGTGAAGAGCGTGCCTCGAACGGAGATAATGTACACCGGCACACCATGGAGACGAACAATCT
Organism: Nicotiana otophora; assembly: GCA_000715115.1. NCBI lineage: Eukaryota > Viridiplantae > Streptophyta > Magnoliopsida > Solanales > Solanaceae > Nicotiana > Nicotiana otophora. Next base: position 11,793 of record AWOL01S0014110.1, read on the forward strand.
CATGGATATAGATCTGAGCCAGTTGCTCTGAAGAATATGTAGTCACAACCGGAATGAACTGTGCAGACTTGTTTAGTCTATCCACAATAACTCACACTGCGTCAAATTTCTTCAAAGTCTGTTGGAGCCCAACAACGAATTCCTTGGTAATAATATCCCACTTCCACTCTGGAATCTCAAGTCTCTGAAGCAAATTGCCCCACCTCTGATACTTGTACTTCACCTGCTGACAGCTCAAACACCGAGCCACATACTCTACTATATCTTTATTCATTCTTCTCCACCAATAGTCTTGACTCAAATCCTTATACATCTTGGTGACACTTGGATGAATGGAATACCGCGAAATGTGAGCCTCCTCGAGGATAGACTTATGAAACCCATCCTCACTGGGCACACATATCTGGCCCTACATTCACATAACCCCATCATCTCTAATAGAAACCTCCTTGGCATCGCCATTCTGCATTATTTCCTTAAGGGCAAGCAAATAGGTGTCATCATACTGACGCGCTCTAATGTGCTCATACAGAGAAGATCGAGAAACCACGCAAGAAAGTGTCACTCCCCAAATATTGGGTGCACGACTGGCGCTCAACGAGATAACCGGACCGAGCAAGCTTATAAATTACCTTTTACCCGAACTTATTCAATAATAACAGTAAAATCTAATTCATTAATTAAGCGCCGAGGAGGATCAAGTAAACAACAAGTCAAACTCGTTATCAGTAGTTACATCATTTATAAGTTTCAAAATACATACTCTTTCATAGTTTGATGTTGAACATGTGATACAATTACAACATTACTAATTTGTCTTTCCCCATACCAACATACCACCCGCGCTATGTCTACGGAGCCTATATTTGATACAAAAGAGTACAATGATATTGCCGGCAACAAGGCTCCGGCTATACCTCAAAACACGGTGATAAAATGAACAGAAGATACACGACCCCGAGTGAAGTGGGGCTCACCAAATCAATTGGGAAAAAAGTGTAGTGCTATCGTTGATCAGTGTCGCATACTGTGGAACCACCTGCATCCATTAAAGATGCAGCGCCCCCGGCAGAAGGGACGTTAGTACTGATGAATACTAGTAGTATATATGACTAAACACTCTCTCAAAGAAACGAGCAGTAATGCAAGTAAGGAGACTAATAATATCAGTTAAAGCCTCAAACAATTACCAAATATCAAATTAGAGATAAGATAAGTTTTAAATAAATTTCCAAATTTTAAGTTGGGAAATCTTTGGTATCGGTATACCACTATTCACAATTTTGATTACGATTTCCAACACAGTCACCGCCATGTGTGCGACATGGCATCCGATCATGACCCGATCGCCTAGGACGTCTCATGCGAGACATCAGCCAAATTACAATTTCAATTACCATTCTAACACAGTCACCGCCATGTGTGCGGCATGGCGTCCGATCACGACCCGATCGGCTAGGCCGTCTCATGTGATACATCAACCATGTGTGCGGAATCGCATCCGATCATGAGCTGATCAGGTAGGCCGTCTCATGTGAGACATTACCCTTTTCTATCAATCACCTCGTTTCATATTTATTGCACATCTCTACATTTCATTGGCACTAATGGTCACAATTGTATTATTTCTCTTGGTACATCTGCCGTGTTTCATATTTCACATTTTGCATTACGTGATTCGTATTTCATGTTTCGTATTTCATGCACACCTTTTTACTTTCAACCATCATCATGGACTTTCCAACAAAAAGGCATTTCTATTCAAGACATTTAAGCACACATTTGAGCAAATAGGAGTTTTAGGCACATTAAGATTTCTTACACGAGCTTCCATCAGCTTTCCTTTGAAACACAACTTGAGGTCAAGATAATTAGATATGCAAGACCTACTTTGAACACATTCTCAATAGTAGTACAACATAACAAGAGAATTTGAATTTCATATTGATCATGGATGTCTTTTGACACCGGGTTATCCGGGTAATCGATTCACAATAAGCAATTCGGGACTTAATAGGCCGCAGAAATGCCCAATTTTTCTAAATATATTCCTCCAACTATCATTAACACATACGCCTACCTCGGCACCATGAAACCTCAGTTTCCTTTTAGGAAACATTTTACGGGGCCTTGTAGCCACAACCTGGCTAGGCTCCGAAAAATCCAGTCTCGCAAACTGATTAGCAAATCTGAACATCTATAGCTAGTGGTCTCTCTGCTGCCACAAAATATGCCAAATTGCCCATACTCTGAGCCTTTGTACTCAAGGCATGGACCACCACATTGGCCTTCTCGGGATGATACAAAATGGTGATCTCATAGTCTTTCAACAACTTTAACCATCTTCACTGCTCCAAACTAAGGTTTTTCCGCTTGAATAGATACTGGAGACTCCGATTGTCGGTACAAACCTCACATGGAACATCGTATAGATATTGCCTCCAAATCTTCAATGCATGAACAGTAGATACTAATTCTAAGTCATGTACAGGGTAATGCTTCTCATGAACCTTCAACTGTCGAGACGCGTAGGCAATCACCCTACCATCTTACATCTACACCATGCCAAGCCCAATACGTGATATATCATAATACAAAGTGGAATACCCGAAACTTGTAGGCAACACCAGCACTAACGCCGTAGTCAATGCAGTTTTGAGCTTCTATAAATTCACCTCACACTTGTTGGAGCATCTGAAAGGAGCACCCTTCTGGGACAATCTAGTCAAAGGTGTAGCAATGGATGAGAATCCCTATATAAAATGACAATAATATCCGGCCAAACCAAGAAAACTCCAGATCTCAGTAACTGAAGACGGTCTGAGCCAACTCTGATCCTCTCATTAGACACCATGTGACCCAAAACTGCCACTGAATTAAGCCAAAACTCACATTTGGAGAATTTTGCATATAAATTATTCTCCTTCAAGGTTTAGAGCATGATCCTCAAGTTCTGCTCATGGTCCTCCCGACTGTGAGAATATACAAAAATATCATCAATGAATAGTTGATGAAAGAATCAAGACATGGTTGGAACACACTGTTCATTATGTGCATAAATGTTGTTGGGGCATTGGTCTGCCCAAACGACATTACTAGAAACTCGTACTAACCATACTTAGTCCTGAAAGCAGTCCTCAGGAATTCTGATTCACGAGTCTTCAACTGATGATACCCTGGCCGAAAAGCAATCTTCGAGAATACTCTAGCACCTTGAAGCTGGTCAAATAAGTCATTTTTTGCTATTTTCGACCAAGGAAATTTTCCAAGCTCTCTCAACACCTCTCTAACAGCTCTCAAAGATTCCAAGTCTAATCCAAGGTGGTTTTACCTAGTCCTATGGTGTTGTGATGCCATTAAGGGTGCTTGTAAGCTAAGGGAAGCTTTGGTTTGAGTTTCTTATGATTATTTATGGTATGTATAAGTCTCTATTTCTTGGGCTTAAGTTTATATATGTGTTGGTTAAGTTATTTGTATAAGAAGTTGTTGTCTGTTATTGGATTATTTTGGAGTTGTGTATATAATTTCATATGGCTGGAAATCGCAGGGAATGGCTTGGTTATAATTTTTGTATTGTTGTTATGCTGGAAAATATTTCTATTATGTTGATTATGTTTTAAATAGGAGAATAAGCAACCACACAATACCTAGAAGTTGTCCATATTGTTGTAATATCTTGTTGGGTTGTTTGATGTTACTTTTATGATGGATATAAGGTTGTAATGCCATGCCAATATATGTTTTATATTCTGGACTATTTGAAGGTGTTTTAAGTATAGGGGAGATGGTAAAAAGAGTTGGGTTTCGGTTCCAATCCAAGCTTACCGCTCTTCGTGTTAAGTAGTAGTTCTGTTGGTGACATTTGTGCACTTGTTGTAATGCAGGGTGAATTGTGTTTTTGGGTTGTTCTGTGTGTTATGGCGCTGAAAGTATATAGTTGAGGGTCGTATGTGATCTTGTTGTTTTTATCGACTTGGGGAAAGAAAGGAAAACAAGGGAGATGCTTCCCGTTTTAATAATAAATAAGCTTGTCGTTCGTTGTACGATAGTTGCATCTTTCATAGCTTAACGATAGCATTATAATCGTTGTTGTAGATTAAAGTGCGATGAGATGATTTCAACGTGGTCATTGGATAGACTCTATTCTTAGAAGTAATAGGGATGCCTATGTTCTTGATTACCTCTATGTCCTATTATTATATTGTCTGTTCATTGGTCTCAGAAAATACATAATTTGATAAATTTTATTTCACATATTAAACGAAGGCATATTTATTTTATGACATTCCGAGAGATCTTATTGACTTATTCATTATGCATTGCATTCATATATACATGTACATTGACCCATGACCAGATGGCGTTATATACGCACGTATATTTTCTGTATATGTGGTATGGGTAAAGGTTACGGTGTTATATACGCACCAACCACTTGATCAGGTGGCATACTTTTATGATTTTGCCCACTGAGACCGAGATGATATGATGGGATGCCCTCAGAGGCTTGATGATGTTAAGTACGCATATACCTATGCATGGCATGACATTTATACCCATATACATGTCACTATGAAGATTTCACGATTACTGAGCTATTCAGACTTACAAAATGAGTCCTTTACTCCATGTTTCTTTCACGTCTTTTATATACTTCTTTTCATGCCTTACATACTGAGTACTTGTCACGCCCCAAACTCGGGGAGCGCGACCAGCGCTCAACCGAGTGAACCCGGCCGAGCAAGCCTATTAGATTTCCATCTACCCAAACTCATCCATGAATAAAGTGATCACCTTATTTCCTTCTTCTGTAACAACAATTGTTTTCCGCGTATGCAGAGCCGCAGAAGCGGCTATTGGCCAGCAGGTGTGAAATGCCTGGGCAGAAATAGAGAACATCGAGGGATTTATTTCATTTTCCACATTTTGAGTTAGAGATCTTGGTTTTCGGCTATGTTTTAGGGTATTTTCAAGGATTGGATCGAGGTAGGTGTTTTTGACTTATATTTGTTTATTGTTCATGATTCAATCATTATTTTTATCATTTAATTAGTGATTTGAGATGGATAAATTGGGGGTGGGGTTTTTTAAAACTTTCATAAACCATATATTGAGGTTAGAAGATCGATTTGAGGTCACAATTGGATAATTGTTATACTGTTAGACTCGTATCAGAATGGGTATTCAAATTTTATAAGTTTGGTCGGGTTCCGAGGTGCGGGGTTAGGGTTGAATTTTTTATTTTCTTTAAAGATTGAAACTTTATTATCCGAAATTACTTCCTATGGCTTGTATTTATGGTATTAAGTTATTTTTTCTAGATTCGAGCCGTCCAGAGTTGGATTTTCCCAGGAACGGCTTATTCGTGGACTAATTTAGCTTGTTTGAGGTAAGTATATTGCTTGGGTTAGTTGGGAGAACTACCCCTTATGACTTGGGTTAATTTGCATTATTTGTATTACGTGAAAGACGTGTGCACGAGGTGACGAGTGTGTACACATGCTTATATATGGTATTTTTACCGGTTTAGACTCTTAGGATCTTTCATACATTTGATTAGAAATAATAATATCATGTTATATCATCCATTGTTAAATTGCTATTAAATGCTTTACTTTATGTTGTTATCACACGCTGTATCTTTTATTGTCAAACATGCTCTTATATGGAGAGTTATTCTTATTTGGAGTTGTTATNAGTTCTTATCTCTCTTACTTTCATGTTACCTCTTTTATTGTCGAGTTATTCTTATTTGGAGTTGTTATTTCATGATATCTTTTCGTATCGAGTTATTCCATGCATTTAGATCGAGATACTATTTCACCCCATCCCCTTTATTGATAAGTTGATGTTGTACATTTAAATAGGAAATTGTCATTTTGTTGAAATACCTTCATTTTGAGTTACTGAAGTTGATGTTATGAAAGCTATTATCACATTGAGGTTGAAGTTGTTGAATAATGAGATATCTTCCCTTATTGAGTAATTATTATTAATTTTTTTTATTATTGAGATTCTTGTTCACATTGTGGTTGAGTCATGGGCTATATGTGGTGGAAACTTTTTGTATTGTCGAGTTTGGCAAGTTGTGGCATATGGTCACTTTTGGTGCGAGTTATTATTGTGTTGTGATATTGATGAGCATGTCGCGGTATAAGGATAGGGGTTTATGTTCATGTGGTGGCATAAAGTTGGATTTATGTGCGTGTTGCTAGTAGGGGAATTATTTGAAGCACGTGGTGACATAAGGGGGCTAAAGTGCGTGTAGCTATATCGGAAAAACTATTTTCAGAAATATCAAAATATTTTCAGAAATATGGAAAGATTTTGATTGTTATTTTGAAATGAGGTTATGATCTGTGGTACCTCGATTGTGATTCTTGTTGTACATTCTATGTTAAAAAGGCTTGTTGATTGACCAGTTCTTGATGCTTATTTCTTGTCTTACATATATTTGTCTGTATTTGATTACTTGTTGTTCTCATCATTTGTTCATTTCTTGTTGTATTTATTTCCTTAATTTTTGTTGTTAGCTTACCTTATTTTGTTGGTCTATTGCCATTATTTTCTCGTTTTCATTGTTAGACTGTACTATTCTTTATTCAGTTTTTTTTTCTTATCCTAGTAGGTGTATTGACCTGGACTCGTCACTACTCTACTGAGGTTAGGCTTGATACTTACTAGGTACCATTGTGGTGTACTCATACTACACTTATGCACATTTTTGTGCAGATCCAGGTACATTTATTCGTTTCGGACGCCAGTGATCGCTCGGTTATCGTTTTGGAGACTTCAAGGTCTCTACTTTGATACTGTCATGCCCCGAACTTGGGGAGCATGACCGGCACTCAACCGAAAGAACCCAGTCGAGCAAGCCTACGTTACATCAACCTCTCATCATAACTCATGTATGATTTATCAAAACATAATTAGATCTTGACTTTCATATTGAATACATTTAGCTCAATCGCCCATATATTGTTTTCTCATGATGGTTATACATGAGGAAACTCAAAACTTAAGTACATGAATATCACGCCACGAAATCGAGAAGCGCGACCGTCACTTAACTGAGTAAACCCAGTCGAGCAAGCCTAATTTACATTAACCTCTCATCATTACTCATGCATGATTTACCATAACATAAGTAGATCTTGACTTTCATATTGAATACATTTGGCTCAATGGCAAATTCTTTCTCACGGTGGGTACATAACTTTATAAATAGCTGTAAATACGGTGAACATAGATACATGACAAAACTAAAAATACATAACCCACAGTGTACATGGAGATTCTATGACAATGGATACCTATATACCTAAACCCACTAGAACTGTAGCGGGCTCACCATATGCCGAGTAGTAAAGAAGATTCCTATAAAAGATCCATTTCATCCTGTAGAAGTATACCTGCATTCATTAAAAGATACAACGCCCCCGGCAAAAGGGACGTGAGTACATGTGGAATAGTACTCATATGTAAGGCAGTCAAAACAACATATGAAAATATGGCAACTCAAATAAGAGGCAAATAAAGTACATCAAGAAACTACGAAACATCCCATAGGATCACATTTTGATGATGTCCAAATCCACTACTAAAAAGTAAATGGACACGGTCACATGTAATATAATTTACCCAACTATGAGTCGGGGTCGAATCTCACAGAGAACAATATGTAGGCGATTAGGCGTGTAAGAGAATTATCACTTATTATGCTAAGCCAAACACATAGAAATGTTTTGAGAAAATATTTATGTCTAAATGCGAAAATGTAAACTAACCTAGAAAGCAAGTAAAATGATCAATGTCTACAAGCATGGATACACGGAGAATTACACTCAAGTAACGATCCAATGTATTTCACGATTTTACAAATATGAGCAAGTTTATGTTAATTACCCTCGGGTAATAGTTCTATATTAGCGTCTTCCAAAGACTAACAAGACTTCCTAATTGATTTACCCCTAAAACAATTAAGAGATTAAGCACACCCTATTATGGCTACAAGTAGTTCAATCCTATCCCTAGGTAGAATATATAAAGTGAGGGTTAAAACCTCAAGTTCTTGTTAATTAATCGTTACCAACCCTAAATTATTTTTCCCAAACTTAATTCAAAGTAAATGAGCACAACAAGATATTTAGAAACAATAACTCACTTCATAATAAATAAAAATTGTTCAATACATGCGCACAACAAGATATTTAATCCCCACTTTAAATAACAATATTTCCATAAACAAGATTCAAGTGTTGTAAAAAATACTACACTTTTAAATATTCAATACAAAGAAAGGAAATGATGAAATGAGCATAAATGAGTAAGAAATTCTCTACCAAAAGCATCAAATCTTCAAGACCCAAGTGTGTGTGCAAGAACCCTAACTCCAAAACTTGTCTTCTCTAGTCTAGGAACTGAAAAATAAGCCAAATATTCTTTTCCAATAAGCTTGGTCGTGTATTTGTGGGTTTTGAGTTGAGAAAATGTGAATTGTCATTCCTGTCAAGGTCTGAAGCCCGTTGACCGCACCTGTGGAAGGATTCTCGTAGGTGCGGCTCCACAAAAGTGGACCTTCAATCGCAGATGCGTAAACTCAGGAGATTACCTACTCTGCAGATGCGGACATGTTGGCGCAAATGTGTCTTCGCAGATGCGGATAATTCATCACAGATACGAGTCTATGTGGAATTCCTTGCTCCGCATATGCGGCCCAAATAGTCACACCAGTGACTCCATAGGCGCAGATTCTTACCGCAGATGCGACCTTCCACCTCGCAGATGCAAGGTCACATAGGCGAACAGTGTTCTGCAGATGCCGAATCACTGAAGGAATTTGCACTTTTGTACTCTTGTTTTGATCAGTTCCACTTCAATTGAATTCAACTCTCTTCATGGCATCATTTACCTAAAACTATAGCAATACGCAACATAAACAACCCCATATTATAATTAAAGGATGCATAATCTAAAGAAAAGAAACTAAAATAAGTGGTAAAATCACCATTCATCAACACCCCCAGCTTAAAGCTTTTGCTTGTCCTCAAGCAAATCAAAACCAACAACTCAATGAGTTTCTACAATTTAAAGCATAAGTAGTATTGCTATCATTTACAAATCACATTCTCCAATTAATCACCATACTTATGGATTTGGTTGGTACTAATAGTTAGGCTCAAGCATGTGAATCTTAACCAAATAACTCCCTCATTTAGAAACAACTTCAAGAAATGCAAAGGAATTTCAAAATGATCAAGTGACAACACAAAAGCCTCAAGATGTGATTCAAAAGCACTAGTCTACTAATATATGCTCAATTTACTCATTTCGGAATACATCAATGTCACCAATCCATCCTAATTCATGTGCCCTCACAAGAAAGAAAAGTCCCAAAATCACCATATTTACAATAACAACATAAGGGATAAATGCACATAGACACTCAGTCTCAACAAATATTTTCAAGTGTTACAAAATATCATGCCATAAGCTTGCCCTTATTTTAATTCGCCACCTATTCAACAACATTCGGTTGGAGATCCCATAAGGACGTTTTAAGCTTGTAATGTAGGTTTAGGGAAGGGTCAGATAAGCACTTGGGATACAAGTGACTACTCCCTCCTTGATCACTACTCACATTTGTCTTTCTTTTTGTACTTTGCATTGTTTTAAACCACATAGACCTTATTGGCATCTAGTTACCAACACAGAACCACCTTACAATACCTCTCTAATTTTCTCAAGACTCCATATTTATATATATACATATTTTTATTCTTTTTTTTTATATAACTATTTTCTTTTGGAGCTTGAGTAACTTCATATGAACTACTTTGAGGTATATGTTTCTACCATCAATTCCAACTTGACACCAACACCTCCAACTTAGGCTTTTAGTCTCATTCTCAATATTCAAGGAGGGACGGGTTCAAAAGAGGGAATTATTTTACAAAAGGGTAAAGATTTGTAATGAGGTGGCCAAAGAAGAGGTTAAAGGCTTAAATGGGGTAGACTAGTGATAATATTTATGCAATGGTAGGCTTGAAAGGCTAAAGAGGCTTTTCCAAAGATTACAAACAATGCCTAAGGTCATCCCTCCAACCAAACATAATTAACATTAGCTTGGAAAGACCAACCGGGCAAGTTCTAGATAATAGAAGTAAACACAAGAATTATTTATATCAAAAACTAACATACATGGCACATGAACTAATCAAGACGGATCAATTCCACTTCTTAACAAGAACATTTAGAGGAATATCATGCCAACTAGTGGGCAAATAGTCGCTAAATGAGCCAAAACGTTGTCACAAAAATCATTCTTCCCCATACAACTTACTTTTTCAATTAAAAACAAAAACTCGGAGCGGTATTTTTAATTCACACTTCACATAGAAGAGACTAATTTTATTAGTACCAAACAATCCAAAAGTCTCCACATAACAAAACAAGACCAATTCCCTTAAGAAAGCCGTCACGCTATCCGTCATAGAGAAAAGTCACCCAGTTCAAGAAATAAATATTTCTTGGGAAAGAACCGTAGCATAAAGAAAATCCAAGGACATTTATTGAAAAGTATATTACTACTAAAAGAGATAAAAATAATATAAACTAAAACTACTAAAGAAGATAAAATAAACACTACAGAAATAAAAATAAAAGAACAAAAATACTAAAAACAATAATAATATAACAAAAGCAACTAATACAAAATGAACAAAAATAACATAAACTAAAAACTACTAAAGAAGATAAAATAAACACTACAGAAATAAAAATAAAAGAACAAAAATACTAAAAACAATAATAATATAACAAAAGCAACTAATACAAAATGAACAAAAATAACATAAACTAAAAACTACTAAAGAAGATAAAATAAACACTACAGAAATAAAAATAAAAGAACAAAAATACTAAAAACAATAATAATATAACAAAAGCAACTAATACAAAATGAACAAAAATAACATAAACTAAAAACTACTAAAGAAGATAAAATAAACACTACAGAAATAAAAATAAAAGAACAAAAATACTAAAAACAATAATAATATAACAAAAGCAACTAATACAAAATGAACAAAAATAACATAAACTAAAAACTACTAAAGAAGATAAAATAAACACTACAGAAATAAAAATAAAAGAACAAAAATACTAAAAACAATAATAATATAACAAAAGCAACTAATACAAAATGAACAAAAATAACATAAACTAAAAACTACTAAAGAAGATAAAATAAACACTACAGAAATAAAAATAAAAGAACAAAAATACTAAAAACAATAATAATATAACAAAAGCAACTAATACAAAATGAACAAAAATAACATAAACTAAAAACTACTAAAGAAGATAAAATAAACACTACAGAAATAAAAATAAAAGAACAAAAATACTAAAAACAATAATAATATAACAAAAGCAACTAATACAAAATGAACAAAAATAACATAAACTAAAAACTACTAAAGAAGATAAAATAAACACTACAGAAATAAAAATAAAAGAACAAAAATACTAAAAACAATAATAATATAACAAAAGCAACTAATACAAAATGAACAAAAATAACATAAACTAAAAACTACTAAAGAAGATAAAATAAACACTACAGAAATAAAAATAAAAGAACAAAAATACTAAAAACAATAATAATATAACAAAAGCAACTAATACAAAATGAACAAAAATAACATAAACTAAAAACTACTAAAGAAGATAAAATAAACACTACAGAAATAAAAATAAAAGAACAAAAATACTAAAAACAATAATAATATAACAAAAGCAACTAATACAAAATGAACAAAAATAACATAAACTAAAAACTACTAAAGAAAATAAATAAAGAAAGAAAAATAAAATAGAATAAAATAGTGACTAATCCGCAAATATATCATTAGTAACAAATTACGCTCGGCAAGAGCACATGATAAGCAATGATAAAACAAGGCCGACAAGGGCACACAATATCCATACCAAAGAATAAGCCCGTCAAGGGCACAAATTAAGCATCAATGTACAAATAAAGTGTACTCCCTAATGTGTACTCGGCAAGAGCACATGATAAGCAATGATGAAACAAGCCCGGAAAGGGCACACAATATCCATACCAAAGCATAAGCCCGGAAAGGGCACAAATTAAGCATCAATGTACAAATAAAGTGTTCTCCCTAAAGCCACCCCAACTAAAAACATTGTAGTGTCCTCACTGCACAATATCAAAATAAAATAAGAGTAGTTTGAGGGTCTCCCTGCGGTCTGCATCAGACTAGTAGACTGTGGGAGACAGGCTAATCACTGCCGTGAAGAATTATCAGCCTCATCATTATCAGTATCATCAACATCATCACCAGCAACACTCGACATGAAGGAATACTCTTTGCTATCATCGTAGTCCTCAACTGGTATCTTCTTGCTTGGCTGTCCCTATTTGAAGATGGCCTTGATACCTCTCCACATCTTTATCATAAACTTTCCTTTCTTCATATTGCTCTCTTTCTCCTTTTTGATGTCTGCCTGCAGATTTACATGTGCCTTGGCCACGTCGCCATAGGCTGCCTCAAGCCTGCCAACAGAAGCCGCCAACCTCTCGTGAGATTCTGCCTGCTATTTGTGGACCTCCATGTAGGTCTTCATTGCTTCCCTGGTACAATATTCGGGCATAGGATGGGAGTTTGAAGGCCCACTAAGAAGTTGTGACACTAGGTCACGAATGGAGGAAAGCTAGGAATTTAGCATCCCAAATGGTCCCTCGGTCTGAGTAGCTGGTGATGAGCACCCCTCACCTACAGTAATCTCCACTTTCCTCTTCTTGCTCTTTAGCACATTGGCTGCTCTTGTCACTTTCAATGGATGAAGGGGCTTGTATGTCATTATCAAATGATCTCCATTCCATTTCTCAACTTGTGAATGCCGACACAACTCTATAATCAACGATGGAAATATCAAAGACGTTCCACCTTGAAGCACATACTACTTCAACTCTCGAACAATGTAGTGACCGACATTCACAGGAATGCCATCAAGGATGCAAGCAATTATCAAGGCCCTGGTATATGGGACATCATACAGTTTCTCACAAGGAGACACTCTGCTCGTAGTGATATACAACCACATTTTTGCTTCTGCTGTAAAATCACTATATTTGATGCTTTTTTTCTTTGTTGCTCAAGTCACTCTATCACCTTGAGGACATAGATTTGCGACTAGCCAAGCACCATTTTCGCATGTATATCTTTCTTGCATTGACTCGAGTGGATGATTTGGGAGCCCATATACATCATTTATCTCTTCAACTTCGAATCTCACAGTCTTCCCCCTTATAGTGATTTCATGGTTTTGGAAATGTGTACGTCTAAAATTGGCATACCATTCCCTAACCCATTCCTCATTGGCTTTGCATGGAGTGGGGATGAAGCAGGTCCAGCCGTTTGAAATAGCCGACCATGGAAATTCAGAAGGAGCTTGGTCATTTTTTCATCGGCAATTCCCTTCTCAAGTTTGAGCTTCTTCGTGAGGAGATCATCATAATACCGGGCTTGGCACTGGGAAGACATGAATCTGTTAGCATCATAGTTCAAGTCCTCAACCATTTCTTGAATTTTGTGATCAAACGGAGCATTGTCGTTCATGTTCTGTTCCATTTTAAATTCAAAGTACCTTAAAAAATCAAGACACAATTAGCCGGGTATTAGAATCATGTTAAGCAATTCAAGACAATGCAATTAGGCCAAAGAATCAAGTCGAACGGGCCCCGGAAGCTACAGTTGCAAAGCTACTGGAATTGTAAATTCTGCCCAGTTTCCGTACCTGCAGAAAAACCATCGCAGGTGCGGTCCTGCTTCTACGGGTTTTCCTTGACTTCTGTGGTTTTGCCCAGTTGACCGCAAATTGCACCTGCGGAAAAGGCCTCGCAGGTGCGAGGCTGCAGGTGCGGCCATTTTGCGCTTTTGCGATGCACATCAGGGGTTTCATAAACCCAGAATTCTTTGACTCTTTTGCTTCTTAAACATGATTTTTAGCACATAATTTATACTCAAGAATTCTAAATTAGTGCAATACATGAAAATAGGACCCTATTAAGACTATTTTTGTGGTACTTAGCAGACAATTGTCTTTTGGACAATTTGTCAAACACATGACAAGCAGAGATGATGATATGCTTTTTCAATCTAATTTGGTACTCAGACTTCCCAAAAATTTGTTCTTCATCATTAGCAGCACACACACACACACTGTCAACCAATATCCCTCACTCCTAAAACTAATTGAAATTGTCATTTGTAAGTGTGTGTGTGCAAGAACCCTAGCTCCAAAACATGTCTTCGCAAGTCTAGGAACTGAAAACTAAGCCAAAGATTCATTTCCAATAAGCTAGGTCGTGTATTTGTGGGTTTTGAGTTGAGAAAATGTGAATTGTTATTCTTGTCCAGGTCTGAAGCCCATTGACCGCACCTGCGGAAGGATCCTCGCAGGTGCAGCTCCGAAAAAGCAGACCTTCAATCGCAGATGCATAAACTCAGGAGATTGCCTACTGCGCAGATGTGGACATATTCCCGCAGATGCGGACATATTGCCATAGATGCGGACATATTGCCGCAGATGTGGATAATTCATCGCAGATTCGACTTTGTGTAGAATTCCCTGCTCCGCAAATGCAGACCAAATAGTCACACCAAGGACTCTGCGGGTGCGGATTCTTACCGCAGATGTGGTCACAATGAAGGAAGCTTAATTCCGCAGATACGACCTTCCACCTCGCAGATGCGAGGTCGCATCGGCGGATAGAGTTCAGCAGATGCGGAATCACTGAAGGAGTTTGCACTTTTGTACACTTTGTTTGCTCAATTCCACTTCAATTTAATTCAACTCTCTTCATGGAATCATTTACCTAAAAGTGTAGCAATACACACCATACAAAATCTCATATTATAATTAAAGGACACAAAATCTTAAGAAAAGAGACTAAAATAAGTGGTAAAATCACCACTAATCACATTTCAAGTCTTATTATACATGCATCATTCTAAACTTCTTTTAGGATCAACTGAGCCATATGAACTATATGTGGAATACATAATATAATGTAATTGTAACAACATGTACAAAAAAGGTCAATGAAAGTGACACCTTTCTCCCTTATTTTACACATATACATTTCATAGACCGTCCTTAGTGTTCACATATCATGTTATACACCTATGCGTCTCACAGAACGTTCACAGTGTTCACTTACACAATAAAAATACACCTATTCAAGGGCTTGCAAATACAACATGAATATGATGAATCATAGCATCAATAAAAAGGCTTAGATAGCCATTAACGCCAAGTAATATTATCAAGAGCTTCTATACAAATTTATTAATATTAAGTCGGAGATCCTTTATAGCCACCTCTACACAAAGAGGCACTGTCGCCTCACCCCAATATATGCGGGTGGAGGTGTATCTCCATACCGCAATCCGAACACAAAGCGGTCATACCGCCTCACCCCAATATATGTGGGTGGAGGTGTATTCCACAATAGCAAAATCCCTGCACAAAGAGGTCATGCCGCCTCACCCTAATATGTGCGGGTGGAGGTCTATTCCACAATACAACAATCCCTACCCAAAGCGGTTATGCTGCCTAACCCCAATATATATGGGTGGATGTGAATCACAATACCAAAATCCCTACACAAAGCGGTCATGCCGCCTCACCCCAATATATGCTGGTGGAGGTGTATCACAATACCAAAATCCCTACAAAAAGCGATCATGACGCCTCACACCAATATATGCGGGTGGAGGTGTATTCTACAATACCACAATCCCTACACAAAGCGGTCATGCCGCCTCACCCCAATATTTGCGAGTGGAGGTGTATTCCACAATACCACAATCCCTACACAAAGCGGTCATGCCACCTCACCCCAATATATGCGGGTGGAGGTGTAATCCCAATCACAATACCATATATAAACTCAAAGCGACATAGTTTGCCATTACATTTAAGGCCGTAATTTCCCATATCATTGGAATACTTTATGTTTATTCTCATCATGAAGAAACACAACTCATTAAATTAGCACATGCATGGTAAATCAATAAGTCGATTTTAATGGCACATGAGCCCAATTTCTTTCCTTAATGTTCATCATCATTTAGCATAGGACATCTCTCTTTCATCTCATTATTCACTCACTTTACATCTTCAGGTCATTAGCTAGGCTCATGACTCTTGGGGACTTAACAATCGAAGTCATTTACATACATTATTTCAGAAGCATACAACTATAGTTGAAACCATTGGGACATACAACACTTCATAATTCTCATTTAGGTAACGACCACATTTCATGTTCATATTATCACTTACTTGTACTTGCCATGGGTGATCATAGAATATTAAGAGCATTTAGAACATTTAGGAATATTATAGCCTTTATTCGCAAGAACGTAGGGGCTTATAACACATTGGAAACAAAAGTACAAATACGCTAATCTATTAACCTTTCACACCATATATTACTTAACAATTAACTTCAACTATTTACAATATCATTATTTCATTGGCTCCCTTGGCCATACCTACTACTCTTCATTCATAGCACTGTGGCCGTATATCATATTCCACACTTCCATTTCTTTACTTTCAAGGATTATCATCATGAACATCATCATATATAATACTCTTAAAATACCTTTCCCAAAAAGGGCATTACACAATTTCCACATACGAATATGTAAGAATGCAAAACACATTGAAAATACTCACACAGCATAACATTAGTTAATACCGCCACATATGGGCATGATCTGAGTACATAAGATTTTAGGCAATTCTAATTTTGTAGTCATTTTGGAACAGCTGAATCAAACCTCATTTATTAACCTTTTCACGCGTCATTTTATTTCTTTGGCACCATTGGCCACAAGTATAACTTTCATTCTTGGCACGATGGCCACACTTCATATCACCACTCTCTTCTTTCTCTTTCGAGCATCTTTATATATTATCAAGAACAAGGCTTTTCAAATCAAGACTTTAGGTACACAACACATATGATCAATTTAGTGTCTTAAGCATGTCGAGTTTTTCTCACACAATTTGGTATACTAGCATTCATTTGGAACATGACTCAAAGACATAATATTTTAATACACATATCATTCTTGAACACATTCCCGAAGGATAACATCATATGATAAGAGCATCCGAAACACATTTCATACATATATCTTTCAACACAAAGCTTATTCGGAATAGTTGATTTATAAAGAATAATTCGGGACTTACAAGAACATCATGGGATTCAATTCTAGGAGAGAAGTTTAGCCAATATACCTCGCTTTGAGCTTTCCTCAAATTACAACAACATTCCAGAAATTCTAACAATCCCAATCTATTTTGAGACATAATAAAATTGAACATAAATTAGAAAGGTATTCATGGTTTCAGCTCATTTGAGCATTTTATCAAAAACAAGGTGTGCACATTTAACTACAAGATTTCCTACACTCCTCAACCCAATCTTTACTTATTTGAGCTCAAAAATATTTACACAAACCTTATTGATACAAGCATATGTACATAATACTCTTACACCCAAGAATCATACTCCTAATCACCAATCATTTACCCCAAACTCTAAATTGCAGACTAGGGGTCTGAATCTTACCTCTTGAGTAAAGCTCTTGTGAGATTTCCTTGTTGGATTTCAAGGCTTGAACAAAATGTTGATGAACAAAATACTTCATCTACTTCCTCTATCTAGAACACTCTCACTTCTCTCTAAACAACCTCAGATAATTGCCCCAAAATAAGCCCCAAAGCCTATTTATCCAAATGGGGTCGAGTTATAAAAACAAAAAAATTAACCCTCCGAAATCAGGTCTGCGGTTGCGTAATGGACCGCAGAATGGCTATGCGGGTCACACAATGCACCGCAAAATTGGTGCCAAACACTGGGCTGTACTGATTCATTCTGCGACCAGTTTTGTGGTCGCAGAAGCTATTTCGCGATCACATAATGATTCTACGGTCGCACATCTGACCGCAGAATCACATTTTTCCAGCCTTTGGTAATTTGGTCATAACGTTTTGTAGAAGTGTTTAACTGATGAACGGTTTGAAGCATTGGAAACTAGACTCAAATGGCTTTATGTTTATAGGTCGATCACATCCCAAGTAGTTTTAATTTGGTAGAAGCATGTGTTTGGAGTAGGATCTTGTACGAACTCACTCGAAACTTTATCCCATCATAAACTTTTCAACTTGACTTAGCCTTGGGGCTCTTCTTAGACAATAAACCATTATTAAAGCACTTCATACATATATTATCATGATCAATTGATATCATTCTTATAACCTCTTAAGTACTTCAAAATTTTCCGTGCTGTTACATTCTCCCCCATTTAAGAATATTCGTCCTCGAAAATTTTAAAAGTCACTTCTAATAATAGAGTTACCATCATTTTACCTCCAACCATTATGCATAGGTACTTATAACTACATGGGTCTTATACTTCCTTTCCAAAATCTCAACTTATGACCCTTAAAATTCGACTATCTTTAAAAATTCTTAAAATATTCGGCAGAGTTTCCCCTGTAACTGGGCCTATCCACCTGTCAGAGAATCCCAGAAATCAATCCTAAACAACATATAGATAATACCACTTTGCACCATATATATGAAATCAACATCTATGACTCTCGAGTCTAACCTTATGACCTTTCTTACCTTGGTCTTATCCTTGGCTTTTCATTCCTCCATTAAGAGGACAATTGGGCACCTCACACATTATGCCTGTCATGTGCGTCATTCCTTTAATCACTAGCCTTTCTCACTTCATAGCACGATGTGCT
Organism: Nicotiana otophora; assembly: GCA_000715115.1. NCBI lineage: Eukaryota > Viridiplantae > Streptophyta > Magnoliopsida > Solanales > Solanaceae > Nicotiana > Nicotiana otophora. Next base: position 30,660 of record AWOL01S0014110.1, read on the forward strand.
ACATTCCTTGGTATTAACAAGGGAACTCCATGACTAAATTGGAACCTTAACGCACGAACGAGGATAGAAGCAGAGAAACATTTCCTAAATATAGTTGTAGCCTCCCTATTACAAGTGTGGCCGTCAATACACCGATAAGAGAGACTCTACTGATACAGCTACATGACACCTTAGGACTCCTAAACCATACTCTGATACCAAGTTTGTCACACCCTGCAATCGAGGAGCGCGACCAGCGCTCAACTGAGTAAACCCAGTTGAGCAAGCCTAATTTACATTAACCTCTCATCATTAATCATGCATGATTTACCATAACATAATTAGATCTTGACTTTTCATATTGAATACATTTGGATCAATGGTATAAAATCCTTTCTCATGGTGGGTACACAACTTTATAAATAACTATAAATACTGTGAACATAGATACATGACAAAACTCAAAATTTTAAGTACATAACCCATAGTGTACAGGGAGCTTCTATAACAATGGATACGTATATACCTAAAATGAACTAGACCCAAACACCCACTAGAAATGTAGCGGGCTTACCATAAGCTGAGTAGTGAAGAAGATCTCTATCAAAGATCCATATCATCCTATAGAAGTATACCTGCATCCATTAAAAGATGCACTATACCCCAGCAAAAGAGAGGTGAGTACATGTGGAATAGTACTCGTATGTAAGGAAGTCAAAACAACATATGAAAATATGGTAACTCAAATAAGAGACAAATAAAGTACATCAAGAAACTACGAAACATCTCATAGGATCACATGTTAAGTCTTATTATACATGCATCATTCTAAACTTCTTGATCAACCGAGCCATATGAACAATACGTGGAATACATAATATAATGTAAATGTAACAACATGTACAAACAAGGCCAATAAAAGTGGCACCTTCCTCCCTTATTTTACTCATATTCATTTCATAGACCGTCCTTAATGTTCACATATCATATTATACACCTATGCGTCTCATAGACCGTTCACAGTGTTCACTTACACAATACAAATACACCTATTCAAGGGTTTGAAAATACAACATGAATATGATGAATCATAGAATCAATAAAAAACCTTAGATAGCCGTTAACGCCAAGCATATTTTTTAAGAGCCTCTACTAAAATTTATTGATATTAAGTCGGAGATCCTTTATAACCACCTTTATACAAAGCGGCCCTTTTGCTTCACCCCAATATATATTGGTGGAGTTGTATCACCATACCGCAATCGCTATACAAAGGGGTCATGACGCCTCACCCCAATATATGCGGGTGGAGGTGTATTCAATAATACCACAATCCATACACAAAGCGGTCATGACGCCTCCCCCCAATATGTGTGGGTGGAGGTGTATTCACAATCCCTAGACAAAGCGGTCAATCCGCATCACCCCAATATATGCGGGTGGAGGTGTATTACAATTCCAAAATCCTTACACAAAGCGGTCATGCCACCTCACCCCAATATATACGGGTGGAGGTGTATTCCATAATACCACAATCCCTACACAGAGCGGTCATGCCGACTCTCCCCAATATGTGTGGGTGGAGGTGTATTCCACAATACCACAATCCCAACACAAAGCGGTCATGCCGCCTCACCCCAATATATGTGGGTGGAGGTGTATCACAATACCAAA
>AWOL01S0014111.1:0-61751 GCA_000715115.1 Nicotiana otophora
ATTGAGCTCAACAATCTTCCCAAAAACCTTGATAGTACATGCATGCATAATGAACAACTCCCAATCCCAATAATTGCTTTTCTCATTACCTATTTTCAGTTAAATCCCGAAATTGAAGGCTAGGGAGTAGAATCTTACCTCTAGGATAAAGACCTAATGGGTTTTCCTTGTGAATTCTCCAACTTTTGAGCAAGAATCGATGACAAATAAACTTAGAAACTTCCCCTCTCACTCTATGGCACTTCCTTCCTCTAGAAATATCAGACTTTCTCTTTACAAATGGTCTCTAACGACTATATATCGAAATAGGGTCGGGTTATGAAATTAGAAAAAATGAAGCCTCGATGCAGATCTGCGTTCGCATAAAGGACCGCATAACACTTCTGCGGTTCGCAAAATGGACCACATAATGGCCCTCCAGAACTGGGCATTTCTTTGCTGGTCTGTGACAGGTTTGCAATCGCATAAAGGACCATAGAACCTCCTTCCGAAATTCTCATGATAGCTTCTGCGAGGGATGTGCAGCTCGCGAAATGGTTATGCGGTCGCATAATGGACTGCATAATGGTTCTCAAAATTTGCTCAAGTTCTGCTTTACTCTGCGGCAGATCTGCGGCCCACAAAGTGGTTCTGCGGTCGCATAGTGGACTACAGAAATGCCATGGTCTACAAAATGATTCCTTTAACTCCCCAACATATTGTTCAACCCAAAAGGTCCGTACCGCTATTACTTCGGTACAACCCTCGATCACATTACTCTACCTCGGCGCCACAAAACTCAAATTTTTAGGTGAAATTTTACGGTGCCTTACATTTACTCTGTTGATGTAGAAATTCTTGTAAATTTTGGTTGTTGAATTGCTATTGTTGATTGAAATTATTTAGGTAGCGGGTTGCACGCCGCAACGGAAATTGAAAGGTAATGACTTGAAATGATGGAATAAGGACGTATTATGATATTGACAGATGATGATATGGTGGGATCAGGTTGCGCGCTGCAATGGATTGTATAGGTTATATTTGTTTGAGGCTGTTGGATTTGCCTTGGTATTTGAGATGAGTTTATAAGACTTGTTATTCAGGACTCTTTGGTATTTGGATTTTGAGTTTGTTGTTATGAGTTAGCTGCTTTATTTCCATTCATGTCTTTTCTGTTATTATTATTACACACATGTTATTGTAAGTGACCCACCTTAGCCTCGTCACTACATCATCGAGGTTAGGCTCGGTACTTACATAGTACATGGGGTCGATTGTACTCATACTACACTCTACATATCTTGTGCAGATACCGGAGTTGGTCCCAGCAGCGCTGAGAGAGATTTGCTCGGATTTAGATATAAGTGGAGACTCGAGGTATAGCTGCACAACGTCCGCATCCCTGAAGTCCCTTTCTACATCATTTTAGCTGTTTAATTGGATTCAGACAGTTATGTTTTATTCAGACCATCATCTGTAGTACTCTAGACACTCATGTATTCGTGACACCTGATATGGGATTGTATTTGGATTACACCGCTTATTAGTTTATTAATTCTATTTCAGACTATTTAGTTTTATTGTTGTCATTTGATTTAAATTGTTAAAAATGGTTAGTAAATATAGCTAATATTGGCTTGTCTAGCAAGTGAAATGTTAGGCGCCATCATGGTCCCGAGGGTAGGAATTCTTAGTCGTGACAGTATGCCTGTTCTCGGGGTTCAGCAACTCCAATAAGATGACTCGTAGGGAAGTAACATTGATTACCATTGCAAAAGGGGTAACCAAGGATACCCTATTCTAGGATGTAGCAGGAGATATGGCCTACAATGCCATCCTTGGAAAGCCATGCATTCATGAGATGGATGCGGTACCTTCGACTTTGCACCAGTTGATAAAGTTCTCATCCAAATGGGGGATACTACAGATCGGAGGAGAACAAAGAGCATCCCGAGAAGTTAATTCAATTGTTGCCGCTAACAGTATCTCCAAAGAGGAAACAACCAAATAACAACTACAACAACAGGAGGGTGAGAGTGCAGCTAACACCACTGTAACATGCCCCCCTCCAGACAGAATCTTCAAACCTGAGGAAGATGACATTTCACCACTAACAGTGGAGGAACTAGAAGAAGTGGTCCTCTTTATTCACTATCCATAAAGGAATGGCTCGGGACTGACTCCCGAGCAGAAGCATAAGATAATTAAATTTCTACAAGATAATTCAGACTGTTTTGCTGGGTCTCATGCAAATATGGAAGGCATCTTGGTGGATATAAAGGTGCATAAATTCAACGTGGACCCAAGCTACCAGCCTGTGAAGCAGAAGAAAAGAAACATCGAACCCAAACGAGCCCGAGCGGCAGAGGAAGAAGTCACCAAGTTGCTCAACAATGGCTTTATCCGTGAGGTGAAATACCCAAAATGGCTAGCCAATCTAGCTGTGGTGCCTAAAAAAGAACAAAAAATTGAGAGTTTGTGTCAACTACAAAGACTTGAACAAAGCCTGCCTAAAGGATTGCTTTCTTATGTAAAACATCGATCAACTCATATATTAAACAACTGGTCACGAGTTATTAAGATTTTGGATGCATATTCGGGATACAACCAGATCAAAATGGACCTGAGGGAACAAGAAAAAACTTCATTTATCACCCACAGGGGGACCTACTGCTACAACATCATGCCATTCGGGTTAAAACATATCAGCTCAACGCACCAGAGATTAGTAACTCGAATGTTCCGGGATTATATCAAAAAATATATGGAAGTATACATTGATGATATGTTAATAAAATTGGTTCGAGCTGACGACCATCAGGCCCACTAGAAGGAAGCCTTCGAAGTCCTTCAAAAATACAACATGATACTCAACCCAAAAAAGTGTGCCTTCGGGGTCGATTCAGGTAAGTTCCTTGGCTTTCTGGTTTCAAATAGAGGTATAAAAGCTAACCCTGTGCAGATTAAGACAATTGAAAGCATACCCAAAGTGCTAAAAAGTCAAAAGGAGGTGATGAGGCTGACCGGAAGGATAGTGGAGCTTGGGCGATTCATATCCTGCTCCTCCGAGAGCTACCATAAAATCTTTGTGGTGCTAAAGAAGAATAAGAACTTTGAATGGGCAATTGAATGCTGAAGAAAACCACGAGACCTAAAAATATACTTGTCTAACCCGCCTATTTTGTTAAAACCCGAATCGGAAGAATGACTCTTGGTGTACCTGGCTATGGCATAAATTACGATAAGTGTTGTTTTGGTCCGAGAAACCAAAGGTACACGATCTATCATTTATTATGTAAGTAGATCACTAGTGGACGCTAAACCTAGGTACCCACATTTAAAAAAACCTACACTAGCGCTCATAATGGCTGCGCGAAAGCTGAGACCATATTTTCAATGTCATCCTATTTTAGTAGTCTCTACTTTCCCGTTGAGGAGTATTCTCCATAAGCCAAAACTCCCGAGGCGACTCGCCAAATGGGCAGTCAAATTAAGCACATACCATATCACGTACCAGCCTCGAGCCGCAATAAAATCACAGGTCCTGGCGAACTTTATTGCTGATTTTAGTGCTAACATACTCCCCGAGGCGGAGAAAGAGGCATTAATCGCTTTTGATACTGTTTAAGGAATATGGAACCTATATATAGATGGCTCATTTAATGTAAAAGGGTCCGGGCTTGGAGTATTACTCATCGCACCAACGAGTGAGACAGTCCGATAGTCGATCAAGTGCCCTTCAATGACTAACAACGAGACCTAGTATGAAGCAGTTATTTTAGGACTTGAACTAGCTCGAGGACTCGGTGCTAAACGAGTAGAACTAAAAACTGACTCACAATTGGTCGTCAACTAGGTGCTCGGGACTTAGCTTCTAGATTAGGAATACCATAGGAAGATGATTAGAGCATGGTACTATTTGCTCTGCAAGGAATATGATGCCACCGAGTTTTTCAAAAGATTTGATAAGTGCCATCGAATCTCACACTGGCTGCACCAGTCGGCCGAACCACTACATTCTATATTATCCCCTTGGCCATTCATGAAGTAGGGGATGAACATAGTAGGACCCCAACCGCAAGATCTAGGTCAGGTAACATTTTTACTTGTTTTAACTAATTACTTTTCCAAATGGGTGGAAGCAGGTGCTTACTCACAAAATCCAATTGATTTGACTTTCTCGAAACAAGAGTAGGAAGATTCCAGCTTTGAATCTTGTGCTTGACAGTGCCATTTCTGCCACGTCGTAACAGTCTTTAGTGCTTTTTGTTTCAATGGTTTGGAACCCTTCTTACTTTCTTTATTATATCGGGAATTTTTTGTTCTTGCTCTGTTAACTCCATAAAGGGCTGGTAGGTGGGGGTATAGCCTCTAGCGCCAATGTTGATGAATTAAATGTGTCTGTTTATGGTATGGAATAGGAAGATCAAGAATGGAACCGCTATCGCTTGTCCTATCATCTTCGGTAAGCTTCTTTTATTTGTTAGTATGGGGTAGGTAGAGTCCTTTGCTCGTATGATTCAGCGTACCAAAGGAAATTGCATGCGATAATGGACCACAATTCATAGGGGTCAAAGTCACCAAGTTTTTCGAAGATTGAAAAATCAAAAGAATCACCTCCATTCCCTATCGCCCCGGAGGTAACGGACAAGCCGAATCTTTAAAAATATTCTGCTTGGATATTAAAAAAAAGGTTAGAAGCAGCAAAAGGCAAGTGGGCAGTGGAATGTCCCGGAGTATTATAAGCGCACCGCACAACGGAAAAATCGAGCACCAGAGATACTCTTTAACAACGTTCTGTTTGGCTATTTAAGAAAAGGTTAGAAGCAACAAAAGGCAAGTGGGTAGTGGAATTTCCCGGAGTATTATAAGCACACCGCACAATGGCAAAATCGAGCACCAGAGATACTTCTTTTTCCCTAGTGTACGGGTCCAAAGCGCTAATTCCGGTTGAAATAGGGAAACCAAGCGTAAGGTTCGCACACACGATTGGAGACTCAAACAACGAAGCAGTCATGCACAGTCTGGATTTGGTCAAGGGATGAAGGGAGATGGCTTTGGTTTGTATGGCTACACAAAAATAACAATTTAAAAAATATCACAGTAAGAAAGTTAACTTGCAACAACAAGATATGCGACTACGTACTCCGAAGTGTGTTTGCAGCATCCCAAGAGCCAAATGTGGGAAAGCTAGGTCCGAATTGGGAAGGACCCTACAAAATCACCAAAATAACACACAAGGGATAATACAAGGTTGATTAAATGGATGGCAAGCCGATAAAGGCAAATTGGAATGCTGCACATCTCCAATAATTCTACTTCTAGACTCTATGGTTTTGTTTCTCTATCTCTTTCTACTTATCTTTCGAATTTGGTATCTTATACTAACATTCTTAGATGATAGCCAATAAACCGGCCCCGCCTGAATGATGACCCCACAGATCTTTCAAATGTAACCAATGAACCTCCGTTGTTCTATACCAAGGTCGAACAGTCAGATAACGAAAGGACACGGGTACCATCTTCATCTAAAGAAACTCCCCCAATCCCCCAACTTCCTTGTGAAGGAATTTGGCTATCGGGAGAAATCACTAGCACCGGATGACATTCAGGATTCGGGTATTCTCCTCAAACCTGAACACTAGGGGGTGGATGCAACTATACAGGGTCCATATGAGAACATTCAGGACAAAAAGAACCTCAAAATGTTGGGAAAAAGGCGGCTAGAAGGTCTCAAGATAAAATGCAAGGCCTATTCCCCCAAAGCATGGAAAAGCCTCAAATGTGTGCATATAAACATATTTCATTAATGTACAAAAAGGGGCCCAAAACTGGAAAGTACAAGAAAGCGCCTAAGAAGAACTACAGACTATGGCCGGGGGCTTGAGAAGTAGACGTAGAAGGGGTATTCGGGTCATCATTGTTTGTAGGAGGGGCTGAGAAGTGAGGGGAAACCTCTTCCACCTCCTTGTCTTCAACATCGATGTAACACCCCAGAAAAGGTTGAAGTGTTTTAAGACCATTAAGAAGATTGACAGGTACTAATTATATTAATTTGGGTATGAACAAGACTGATAATTTGAATTATATCAATTGATAATGATAATATATGTATGAGGTGAATTAAGAATGGTTTATGCTCTAATAAGAGCCCTAAGGCTAATTCAAGTTGAAAATTATATGATGGGATAAAGTTTCAAGTGAGTTTGCAAAAGACCTAACTTCAAACGAGCATAACTCTCACTATATGAAGAGTTATATGGTGTATAACCTATCAAAAGAAAGGTCTATGTGTCTAGCGTCTAATGATTTAAACCGTTTGTCATTTTGAGATTCCTAAAAGACGTTATGACCTTTTTACTAAATAGTGGTAGAACAGCTACGCGAGTCTTGTGTAGCCTACGCAGCATAGCAGCATAGCCTACGCACCATTGCGTAGGTAAATGCAGCGGCTTCCAACTGAAGGAGGATAGAAGTCCACCATGCGTAGACTTTGTGTGTAGCCTATGCAGGCGGGCTATGCAACTTTAGGGGCCATTTTAAAGGGGCTGAAACAAGGGATTTAGAGAGAGAAAACATTAGTTCTTCGACTTGGAATTGATTTCTCGAGAGAATGAGGAGCTCTTCCACCATGGATACACTTCAAGGTAAGTTGTTTTTGCACAAGAATGATTATATAACATCAATTAGTGATAACACTAACATTATTATGGATCAAATCGATAGAAAATGGGTTCAGACTTCAAGAACACCGAAAAGAGGAAAAGCAAGATTCTTCCACCAAGAGGTAATCCCTTTACATGAGCATCATATATATGTCATATTGGAGTATGGGTATCATGTTTATGAGTTTTATTTGAAGTTATAATGGGATATTGTATGAACTCTAAGGGTGGGTCTTGAGAATGCCATTTTTGGGTAAAGAAGAAGATGAATAGTGATGAATTGATATAAATACATATGTCATGAGTTTCTAATGATTCCAATAGACTTGATAACTTAATTTATGAATGAATTTAATTGGGAATCACCATTTGGATAAGATACAACACTAGTTCTTGAAATGGATGTTCTTGAACCTAGAGTTTTGTTGGAGAAGGCAATGAATAGTGACTTGATGATGTTGGGTAATTAACATAGTATTATTTATACATGCTTGTACTAATAAGCTTTGTGAGAAGATTGTTGAGCTCAAATAAGTAAGGATTGGGTTGTGGAGTGAAGGAAATCTTGTAGAAGATCTTTGTAGCCAAATTTGCACACCTAGTGTTTGATAAAATGCTCAAATGAGCTGAAACCATGAATACCTTCCTAATTTGTGTTCAATTTTGTTATGTCTCAAAATAGAGTGGGATTGCTAGAATTTCCGGGACGTTGTATTAATTTAAGGAAAGCTCAAAGCGAGGTATGTTGGCTAAGCTACTCTCTTAGAATTGAATTCTAAGATGTTCCCATACGTTTTAAGTATGGTTGTCTCAAGTTCCTTATTCTATGTTCCGAGTTGTTCCCAATAAATTCGATTGTCCCGAATAAGCAAAGTGTCGAGAATTATGTATTCAAAACATGTTCCGAATGTTCCTATCACATTATGTTATCCTTTGGGAATGCGTTTAAGAATGATATGTGTATTAAAATGCTATGTCTTTGAGTCGTGTTTCAAATGAAAGTTATGATGCCAAATTGTGTGAGAAAATCCCAATATGCTTAGGACTCTTAATTGCTCATATGTGTACCTAAAGTCTTCATTGGAGATGTCTTATTGTTGATAATCTGTAAAGATGGTTGGAAGTGAAATGGGGATATAAAGTGTGGCCAACGTGCCAAGAGTGAAAGTTATACTAGTGGCCAATGGTGCCAATGAAATGAGATGATGTGAGAAAGATTATGAAATAAGCTTTGATTCAACTGTTCCGAAATTAACTTCAAAAAAATAGAATTGCTTAAAAGCTTATGAACTCAAGTGATGCCCAAATGTGGCTGTTTTAACCAATGCTATGCTTTGTAAGTAGTTTCGATGTGTTTTGCGTTCTTACATATTAGTGAGTTGAAATGGTGTATTGCCCTTTTTCGGGAAAAGTATTTCAAGAATAAATGACGTGTTGCTTGTTTATGATTTTAACTTGTGTTTTGATTGCCAATCATTTTACTCCATTTCTTGGAAAGAAATCCATTGTGTTTAAAGTCTTCATTACTAATGAACCTAAAGTTGTGATTTCGAGAATATTCTGTTCATTGATATTTGTGATGATGATCCATGAAAGGGAAGAAATGAAAGTGTGGAATACGAAATACGGCCATTGTGCCATGAATGAAGAATCATATGTATGACCAAGAGAGCTAATGAAATAATGATGTTGAAAGTTGTTGAAAGTGCCAATGAGGCTATATACAAAATGTAAGGTTATGAGGTAAATACATTTGTATTGTTGTTTCCTTTGCAAGAAAATCAAAAATATTTTTGGGAGTATCGATAGTCACCGAGGAAGGGTAGGTTTAAATAACCTAACCCCGAAACTACACGTGCCGGTGTAGGAGTGGATTGTAATTATTCCCTTATTTGGGATGAGATTGATGTGATAAAATTATTCCCATTATTTGGGATGAGATAATTGATAGAAAAGGATGATGTCGATCTACACGACATTGAGGTGAGACGGTCTAGCCGATCGGGTCTTGATCGGACACCATGCCGCACACATGGTGGTGATTATGCTGGACATTGTAATTTAAATTGTGATTGTGGTTGTCGTGCCTCGAACTCAAGGAGCGCGACCGACGCTCAACCGAGTAACCCCAGTCGAGCAAGCCTAATTTACATTAACCTCTCATCATTACTCATGCATGATTTACCATAACACAATAAGATCTTGACTTTCATATTAATTACACTTGGCTCAATGACCCATATTTTCTTTTCTTTTTCTGGTTAAACAACTCTATTAATAGTTGTGAACATAAATACGTGACAAAACTCTAATCTTTAATTACATGACCCACAGTGTACATGGAGCTTCTATGACAATGGATAGCTATATACATAAAACGAACTAGACCCAAGTACCCACTAGAACTGTAGCGGGCTCACCATAAGCTGAGTAGTGAAGAAGATCCCTATCAAAGATCCATATCATCCTATAAAAGTATACCTGCATTCATTAAAAGATGCAGCACCCCTGGCAAAAGGGACGTGAGTACATGTGTAATAGTACTCATATGTAAGGCAGTTAAAACAGCATATGAAAATACGGTAACTCCAATAAGAGGCAAATAAAGTACATCAAAAAACTACGTAATATCCCATAGATTCACATTTCAAGTCTCGTTATGCTTACATCATTTTAAATTTCGTTTAGGATTAACTGAGCCATATGAACTATGCGTGGAATACATAATATAAAGTAATTGAAACACATGTTCAAACAAGGCCAATGAAAATGGCACGTAATGTCTGCGTTAACAGTGTGTCTCACTAGACCGTCCATATCCCTCTCTTATCTTACACCTATACATTTCATAGACCGTCATTAGTGTTCACATGTCATATTAAAGACTTATGTCTTTCATAGACCGTTCATAGGATTCCATAGACAATACACCTATGCATTTCATAGACCATTCATAGGATATCATACACAATACACCTATGTGTTTCATAGACTGTTCATAGGATTCACATATACCATACAATACACATGTGCATTTCATAGACCGTTCACAGTATTTACACAATACACCTGTACGTTTCATAGACGGTTCACAGTGTTTACTTACACAATATACCTGTGTATTGCATAGACCGTTCACAGTGTTTTTACACAATACACCTGTGCGTTTCATAGACCGTTCACAGTGTTTACATAATACACCCTTGCATTTCATAGACCGTTCACAGTGTTTACTTACACAATACACCTGTGCGTTTCGTAGACCTTTCACAGTGTTTACTTACACAATACACCTGTTCGTTTCATAGACCGTTCACAGTGTTTACATAATACACCCTTGCATTTCATAGACCGTTCACAGTGTTTACTTACACAATACACCTGTGCGTTTCGTAGACCTTTCACAGTGTTTACTTACACAATACACCTGTTCGTTTCATAGACCGTTCACAGTGTTTACATAATACACCTGTGCGTTTCATAGACTTTTCACAGTGTTTACTTACATATTACACATGTGCGTTTCATAGACCATTCACAGTGTTCATTCATATTATATTATACACCTATGCGTTTCATAGCCCATCCATAGGATTCACATATTATACACCTATGCATTTCATGGACCGTCCATAGGGTTCACACATATCATTATGCACATAACCATATATAAACTAAAAGCGAGGTGATTAATATTACATTAAGGTCGTAAGTTCCCGGATCATTGGAACACTTCATGTTCGTGCTCATCATGGAGAAACATAACTCATTATATTAGCACATGCATGGTGAATCAATAATTCAATTTCAATGGCACATGAGCCCAATTTCTTTTCTTAAGATTCATCTTCATTTTGGCATAGGACATCTCCCTTTCATCTTGTTATTTACTCACTTGACATCTTGAGGTCATTAGCTAAGTTCATGATTCTTGAGAACTTAACATAAAAGTCATTTACATACATTATTTCAGAAGCATACAACTATAGTTGAAACCATTTGGGACATACAACACCTCATAATTCTCATTTAGGCAAACAACCACATTTCATGTTCATACTATCACTCCATTAGTACTTTCAATACTCATCATCATAAACATCAACATAGAGAATATTCTTAAAGTCCTTTCCCCAAAAGGGCAATACACAGTTTCAACTCATACATATGTAAAGGCTTAAAACACATTGGAATACTTACGAAGCGTAGCATTAGTTAGAACAACCACATTTGGACATGACTTGAGTACATAAGCTTTTGGATAATTCTATTTTCGGAGTCATTTTGCAATTATTGAATCAAGGCTCATATCATAATATTTCACACATCATTTCATTTCATTGGCTCTATTGGCCACAATTATAACTTTCATTATTGGCACGGTGTCTACACTTTATATTACCAACTCACTACTTTCACTTTCAAGCATCTTTATAGATTATCGACAACAAAGAATCTATAATCACGACTTTGAGTACACCTATGAGCAATTAAATGTCTTAAGCACATTGAGACTTCTTACACAGTTTGGCATAATAGCCTTCACTCGAAACACTACTCGGAGTCATAATATTTTTATACCCAACTCATACTTTGAACACATTCTCGAAGGATAACATCATATGATAAGAGCATCTGGAACACATGTTGAACATATACATTTCAACACAAATTTTATTCGGAATAGTTGATTTATAAAGAATAACTCGGGACTTACAAGAACATCATGGAATTCAATTCTAGTTAAGAAGTTTAGCCAACATACTTTGCTTTGAGCTTTCCTTAAACTACTACAACGTTCCAGAAATTCTAGCAATCGAAATCTATTTCGAGACATATAAAATTGAACACAAATTAGGAAGATATTCATGGTCTCATCTCACTTGAGCATTTAATCAAATACTAGATGTGAAAATTTGATTACAAGGTTCTTCCACAAGATTCCCTTCACTTCACAACCCAATCTTTACCCACTTGAGCTCAACAATCTTCCCATAAACCTTATTGGTACATGCATGTATAAATAATACTCTCACACCCAAGAATCATACTCTCAATCAACCATCTTCTACACAAATTCAGAATTGAAAAGTAGGGTATGGAACCTTACCTCTTAGATGAAGAACTTGAGGAATTTCTTATTGGATTTCAAGGCTTGAGCAAGATTTGATGAACAAGGGCTTAGGAATTCCTCCTCTCACTCTAGGGGACTTTCCCCTCTCTAAAAATATCAGATTATCCCTCCAAAATGACCCTAATAGCATTTTATAGGAACTAGGGTCAGGTTATAAAATTGAAAAAACGAACTCTCAAAAATCCGGACAGGGCTACAGACCAGGCTAGGCACGCTCTGTAGCGAGCTATAGACTAGGCTAGGCGCGCTCTGTAGCGAGCTATAGAGCAGGCTAGGCACGCTCTATAGCGAGCTATAGATTAGGTTAGGCACGCTCTATAGCACGGTCTAGAGTAGTATAGACCTGGCTTCGCTGGGGATATAGCATGGTCTAGCGCGCTGTAGACCTGGCTTCACGAGGGTTATAGCACGGTCCCATTCTTCCAGCTTTTGAGAATTTGGTCATAACGTCTTGTAGGAGTGTCCAAATGACTAACGGTTTGAAGCATTAGAAACTAGTCTCAAAGGGCTTTAGTTTGATAGGTTGTTCATCACATAACGTGTTATATATATATATATATAGATATTCGCGTCCAAAGTTTGGTCTTATGCGAATTGAGACATCCTTTCCACTTAATGTATCCAACTTGTTCCACACGAATTCTTGTCATTCATAAAACTACTTAGTATGTTCCAACACACCTTAAACATATATTGTTTTTTCAAAATTATGTGGTTCTATCCCATGGGTCTCCTTTAATACTCGAACACGTTATTCTCAAATACCGTTGGCACACTTTAAAATCTTAAATCATTAGGACATTTTTAACGGGGCCTTACATTCTCCCCCGCTTATGATCATTCGTCCTCGAATGAGGGTTAGAGCCTGCCATAGATACCTAATGTGACTTAAATCTTTATCTACACACCAAAGGCTCCAAAATTTGGCTAATTCCCTAAAATTTCAGAAATTTTGCTAGAGTCTCCCCTGTAATTGGGGACTATCCATCTGCAAGAGAATCTCAGAAATCAATCCTAAACAATAGATAGATAACACCATATTGTACCATATACATGAAAACAACAACCATGACTCTCGAGACCAACTCTACGGCCTTGCTTACCTTGGTCGTATCCTTGACTTTTCCTTTCTCCATTACGAGGACAATTGGGCACCTCACACATTATGCCTGTTATGTGCATCATTCCTTTAATCCTTAGGCCTTTCTCATTTCGTAGCACGATATGCAACATTACTTGATGTTAACAAGGAAACTCAGAGACTAACTCGGAACCTTAACGCACGATCGGTGATAGAAGAAGAGAATCATTTCCTAAATGTCGTTGTAGCCTCCCTATTATAAGTATGGCCGGCAATACACCGATAAGAGGGACTCTACTGACATAGCTCCATGACACCTTAGGACTCCTAAACCATGCTCTGATACCAAGCTTGTCACGCCCCGAACTTAGGGAGCACGACCTACGCTCAACCGAGTAAACCCAGTCGAGAAAGCCTAATTTATATTAACCTCTCATCATTAATCATGCATGATTTACCATAACATAATAAAATCTTGACTTTCATAATAATTACACTTGGCTCAACGGCCCATATTTTCTTTTTTTTTTCTGGTTACACAACTCTATAAATAGCTGTGAACATAAATATGTGACAAAAATCTAATCTTTAATTACATGACCCACGGTGTACATAGAGCTTCTATGACAATGGATAGCTATATATATAAAACGAACTAGACCTAAACACCCACTAGAACTATAGCGGGTTCGCCATAAGCTGAGTAGTGAAGAAGAACCCTATCAAAGATCCTTATCATCCTATAGAAGTATACATGCATCCATTAAAAGATGCAGCGTCCCCGGCAAAAGGGACGTGAGTACATGTGGAATAGTACTCGTATGTAAGGCAGTCAAAACAACATATGAAAATACGGTAACTCAAATAAGAGGCAGATAAAGTACATCAAAAAACTATGAAATATCCCATAGATTCACATTTCAAGTCTCGTTATACTTACATCATTTTAAATTTCGTTTAGGATTAATTGAGCAATATGAACTATGCGTGGAATACATAATATAAAGTAATTGAAACACATGTTCAAACAAGGCCAATGGAAATGGCACGTAATGTCTGCGTTAACAATGCGTCTCACTAGACCGTCCATATCCCTCTCTTATCTTACACCTATACATTTCATAGACTGTTATTAGTGTTCATATGTCATATTAAAGACTTATGTCTTTCATAGACCGTTCATAGGATTCCATAGACAATATACCTATGCGTTTCATAGACTGTTCATAGGATTTCATACACAATATACCTATGCGTTTCATAGACCATTCATAGGATTCACATATACCATACAATATACCTGTGCGTTTCATAGACCATTCATAGGATTCACATATACCATACAATATACCTGTGCGTTTCATAGACCGTTCATAGTGTTTACACAATACACCTGTGCGTTTCATAGACCGTTCACAGTATTTACTTACACAATACACCTGTGTGTTTCATAGACCATTCACAGTGTTTACTTACACAATACACCTGTGCATTTCATAGACCATTCACAGTGTTTACACAATACACCTGTGCGTTTCATAGACCGTTCACAGTGTTTACTTACACAATACACCTGCACGTTTTATAGACCGTTCAAAGTGTTTACTTACAAAATACACATGTGCATTTAATAGACCGTTCATAGTGTTTACATAATACATCTGTGCGTTTCATAGACAATTCACAGTGTTTACTTACATATCACACATGTGCGTGTCATAGACCGTTCACAGTGTTCATTCATATTATATTATACACCTATGCATTTCATAGCCCATCCATAGGATTCACATATTATACACCTATGCGTTTCATAGCCCGTCCATAGGGTTCATACATATCATTATGCACATAACCATATATAAACTCAAAGCGACATGATTAACATTAAATTAAGGTCGTAAGTTTCCGAATCATTGGAACACTTCATGTTCGTGGTCATCATGGAGAAACATAGCTCATTACATTAGCACATGCATGGTAATTCAATAAGTCAATTTCAATGTCACATGAGCCCAATTTCTTTTCTTAAGGTTCATCATCATTTTAGCATAGGACAACTCTCTTTCATCTCGTTATTCACTCACCTGACATCTTGAGGTCATTAGCTAAGTTCATGATTCTTGAGGACTTAACATCGAAGTCATTTACATACATTATTTCCGAAGCATACAACTATAATTGAAACCATTTGGGACATACAACACCTCATAATTCTCATTTAGGCAAACAACCACATTTGATGTTCATACTATCACTCCATTAGTACTTTCAATACTCATCATCATAGAGAATATTTTTAAAGTCCTTTCCCCAAAAGGGCAATACACAGTTTCAACTCATACATATGTAAAGGCTTAAAACACATTGGAATACTTACGAAGCGTAGCATTAGTTAGAACAACCACATTTGGACATGACTTGAGTACATAAGCTTTTGGATAATTCTATTTTCGGAGTCATTTTGCAATTATTGAATCAAGGCTCATATCATAATATTTCACACATCATTTCATTTCATTGGCTCTATTGGCCACAATTATAACTTTCATTATTGGCACGGTGTCTACACTTTATATTACCAACTCACTACTTTCACTTTCAAGCATCTTTATAGATTATCGACAACAAAGAATCTATAATCACGACTTTGAGTACACCTATGAGCAATTAAATGTCTTAAGCACATTGAGACTTCTTACACAGTTTGGCATAATAGCCTTCACTCGAAACACTACTCGGAGTCATAATATTTTTATACCCAACTCATACTTTGAACACATTCTCGAAGGATAACATCATATGATAAGAGCATCTGGAACACATGTTGAACATATGCATTTCAACACAAAGTTTATTCGGAATAGTTGATTTATAAAGAATAACTCGGGACTTACAAGAACATCATAGAATTCAATTCTAGTTAAGAAGTTTAGCCAACATACCTTGCTTTGAGCTTTTCTTAAATTACTACAACGTTCCGGAAATTCTAGCAATCCAAATCTAGTTCGAGACATAATAAAATTGAACACAAATTAGGAAGATATTTATGGTCTCAGCTCACTTGAGCATTTTATCAAATACTAGATGTGCAAATTTGATTACAAGGTTCTTCCACAAGATTCCCTTCACTTCACAACCTAATCTTTAGCCATTTGAGCTCAACAATCTTCTCATAAACCTTATTGGTACATGCATGTATAAATAACACTCTCACACCCAAGAACCATACTCTCAATCAACCAACTTCTATCCAAATTCGGAATTGATAACTAGGGTATAGAACCTTACCTCTTAGATGAAAAACTTGAGGGATTTCTTGTTAGATTTCAAGGATTGAGCAAGATTTGATGAACAAGGGCTTAGGAGTTCCTCCTCTCACTCTAGGGGACTTTCCCCTCTCTAAATATATCAGATTATCCCTCCAAAATGACTCTAATATCATTTTATAGGAACTAGGGTCGGGTTATGAAATTAGAAAAATGAACTCTCAAAAATCTGGACCGGGCTACAAACCAGGCTAGGCACGCTCTGTATCGAGCTATAGACCAGGCTAGGCACGCTCTATAGCGAGATATAGACCAGGCTAGGCACACTCTATAGCACGGTCTAGCACGCTACTGACCTGGCTTCGTGAGGGATATAGCATGGTCTAGCGCTCTACAGACCTGACTTTGCGAGGGTTATAGCACGGTCCCATTCTTCCAGCCTTTAAGAAATTAGTCATAACTTCTTGTAGGAGTGTCCAAATGACAAACGGTGTGAAGCGTTAGAAACTAGACTCAAAGAGATTTAATTTGATAGGTTGTGCATCACATAAAGCTTTATATATATATAGATATTCTCGTCCAAACTTTGGTCTTATGCGAATTGAGACATCCTTTCCACTTAATGTATCCAACTTGTTCCACACGAATTCTTGTCATTCACAAAACTCCTTGGTATGTTCCAATACACCTAAAACATATATTATTTTTACAAAATAATGTGGTTCTATCCCACGGGTCTCCTTTAATACTTGAACACGTTATTCCCAAATACTGTTGGCGCACTTTAAAATCTTAAATCATTAGGAAATGTTTAACGGGGCCTTACAATGATTTATGTCTCGGATGAGATGGCCTAGCCGATCAGGTCGTGATCAGACTCTATGCTAAAAATACGGTGGTATTGTTATTGTGAACAGTGGTATATCGGTACTAAAGATCTCCCAACCAAAAATATATAATATTATCTTCGTATTTTTGAAATTGTTATGTTTTAACTTGGACATCTGGATATCATTGATTGTTGATTGTTGTTTCATGGTTTTCCCTTTCTTACATTAGAATGGATGCAGGTGATTCGGCATCGGGAAACTTTGATCCTCGTTAGCAGTTACTCCCTATTCAACAGGCTTTGGTGAGTCCTAATCTATTCCGGGCCCGATGTCACTTGATTTTACACTTTGTGTATTGAGGTATAGTCGGGGCCTCGTTGCCGGCACTTTCATACTATTTTTCTGTCATACTTAGAGGCTCCGTAGACAGGTTGTGGGTGGTGTTTGATGTTGGAAATTGAACTAGATGTGTTGGTATTTTGGCAAACATGTTTTTCATTATATCTATAAACTTGTAATAATTTGGAAATTATGAATGAAGCTACTAATGGAAATGAATTGGGAGTTTTAATGAAATATTTTCAGTGTTTGATTAATGGAGTGCATCTCCTCTTTACTCATGGATGAGTTTGGGTAGAAGAAAATATAACAGGCTTGCTCGGCCGAGTTCACTCGGTTGAGCGCCGGTTGCGCTTGTTGATTTCGGGGCGGGAAAAACTTGGTATCAGAGCCTAAGGTTTTAAAGTGTCCTAAGATGTCTCGGAGCCGTGTCTAGTAGAGTCCTTTTCGGTGTGTTATCGACCACATCTATAATGAGGAGGATACTTGGATATTTAGGAATTTCACACTTCTTTGATACTCCATATCGTGCGATAGAGCTCAAGATTGAAAGCTAATTTCCTCGTCATGTCTCATTTTTCATATGAGTAACCCACGAGTTCAAGGCAGCGAGGAGGAAATGAAAGAACTAGTTGCTAGGGGAAGTGTCCCTGTTCCTATTAATGTCACCATGCCACTAGATCATGTGGTGAGAGAATCTAAGAAACTAAATAGGGTTGTTTGTACCAATAAGCCAAAATATTTGATTTGTAAGAAGCGCCACTTGGTTATATGTTTGATAATGCTTGAAATATGTTATGGTTGTGGAAAGAGGGGGCACAAGAAGAACAAATTCCCTAGGTTGGGTACACCTAGCTGCGTCTGCCCGATATACGGGCAGGAACATTTTGCGTCATGTTGTGAGTATGCTCAAGAGTGCGTTAGGGCTGGCAAGCTTGGGAAATTCAAATGGCCCACATAGCAAACCGGTATAGAGATTGTTACTCCCGCCATGAAGGCTAGGATGAAGGATAGGGGGAATGTTTTTGATGTATGCAAAAAGGGTAAATATCAGGTCAGTGGGGTGAGTCAGTTTAGTGGACCTCATCCTCGTTGCGTGAAATGTAGGAGGTATCATTCGAGGGTATGTCACTATGGTAACAATGTATGTTATGGATGTGGATTCGAGGGGCATCAGTTAAGGTACTGTCCTGTCAATCAAAAGTTACCAGGTGAGACATTCCGTAGTACATCATTATGAACACCACATTATTTTTCTTGTTGTATATGTACATCCATATTGAAGGGGCCCTACATAAATATGGTCTTAACCAAAACGTTGAATCACAAAACATTGCATGTACTTACTTTCTGAATGAGACGCATTATTCGTGAAGCCACTCGATCACAAATTCTCTTATTTACAACCTCCTGTGGAATTGAGCTCTATAATTATGTCCTTGAATTGAGTTATAACTCTAGGATTAATACTTCCCACTTGCTTCCCTAAATTCTCTACAAGGGACTATACCTGATTAATTTCTTACAAAATGTTTTGATTCAAATGGATAACATCTGCTTACTTGTGCTTATGCATGCACAGTCATAAAGTTTACCTATGTTGTATCAAATCCAATGTAAAGCAGCATAGTGTTGAGATCATTCTTGATCCAATATTTTTCTCTTCGGTGTATGTGGCTCCTATGGTTTGAACAATCACTTTGTTCCTTTGTGTATATGATCATGAATCCTTTTCACCGTCTAGTAACATGAGAGCATATTGATTTGAAGGACAAATTCGTCGTATCTCTAGTCCTCTCACATATGATCAACTATTGGCAAAGGTTAAGTTGTGAGAATGATAATAATCTCACAAGTGTTCAACTTCTTTTTCATCCTCATGGGCTTGTGGCATAGATTCCTTGTGCTAGTTACTGTTAAGAGAATAATGCAACTTTATGTATTTTGAAACCCATATCACATTCAGGGTGCTAGAATATTCTCATTTCGAGTTAAACTGATTTTCCCTTCTGTAAGGCCCCGTAAATATTTTCCTAAAAATCGGGATTTTTGTGATGCCGAAATAGGAGTAGAGGTTAATAGTAGTAGAACCACTCTGCGGAGTTGAAGAAAATGTGGGGCAGAAGTAGGCATTTTTTCGGCCTATTCTGCGACCGCAGAACCACTCTGCGGACCGCAGAATGGTCGCAGAGTGGGTCACTTTTCTGGGCCATTTTGGTGTCAAATTTCGCGGCCATTATGCGATCGCATAACTACTTCGCGGGCCGCACTCTTGTCGTATATCCCGCTTTGGAATTTTTTGTAGGAAGGTTTTGCGGTACATTATGTGACCGCAGAACAAGTCTGCGGGCCGCATAGTGACCTCAGACGCAGACAGATTTTTGGCCAGTTCTGGACACCAATTATGCGTCCGATATGCAGTCTACATATCGATTATGCGATCGCATATGCGACCGCAGAACCTGTTCCAGAGATTCATTTTTGGGGTTTTTAAACCCGACCCTATTCCGTTAAAACACCTACTTTGGACCATTTTGAGCTTATTTTCTGATATTTGTAGAGTGAGAGAGAGGGTCCTAGAGGGAGGAAGTGATCTTCATCAAATTACTCTTCAATTCTCACTTAAAACCTTGAAGATTATCAAGAGAGGCACCTAGGTCGTCTTCCTAAGAGATAAGGTTCTATCACCCAAACTCTTAATTTCAAAATGTAATTAGAATGGGCCATTAGTAAGGTAATTCATGGGGTTGGGAGTGCTTACCTTACATGCATGTGTCCCTAAGGTATGTGGGGAGGTTGTGAGTTAAAGATAGAAAAGAATGGGGTGTGGGTTAGTGGAGTCTTTCATAAAAAGGGCCATGAAACCTTAATACACACATAGTGTTTGATAGAATGATCAAGTGAGCTAGAATTAAGATCATTTTCCTAATTTTGGATTCAATTTTGCTATATTGCTAAAGTAGATTGAAGTTGCTAATATTTCGGAACATCTTAGAGTTTTAAGAGGCTCAACTGAGGTATGTTGGCTAAACCCCTTCTTCTTAGAATTGAATCCCACGGTATTCGTGCAATCGACATAAGTCCCAAATTGAACATCCTAGAAATTGCTATCCCAAATGTGCTTGCTTTGCAAATGTATGTGTGATATGTATTCACATGCCTTCATCATATTATCTCGTCATCTGAGGAAAGGTTCAAGACTTAGAATATGTGCTAATATGCCTAGACTTCATGTCAAATTCGATTAAAGACTGTTATGCCAAATTATATGAAAAGCCTCTATGTGCCTTGAAATCTAAATTGCTCATATTTGAACTCAAGAGTCTTGAATGAAAACTGTATTGTTATTGATGATAATAATAATGTTGGATTGTGGAAAGGAGCTTGAATTATGAAATAAGGCCAAGTGCTAAGAACGACTTTATAATTAAATCCACTTGTGCCAATGTGTTGAAAAGATGGGAAAGTAATATGAAGTAAGATGATCGATTGAAATGGTTGATGTCTCGAATGAGATGGCTTAGCCGATCGGGTCAAGATCGAACTCCGTGTAATAACACGGTGGTATTGTGAATGAAATAGTGAATATGGTTGATGTCTCAAATGAGATGGCTTAGCCGATCGGGCCGAGATCAGACTTCGTGTAAGAACACGGTGGTATTGTGGATTGTGGTATATTGGCATAAAAAAAATAAAACCATCAAACCAAATAACGTGGCAATTGACTTGGAAATCTAAGTGATCTTTAACTTGATGTTTTAGTGTTATTTGAAGCTCATATTGCATTCTTGACTGTCTCCCCCCTGTATTATTGTTCATTCTATTGAGATGGTGTTTAATTATACATACTAGTACTATTCGACAGTATTAACGTCCCTTTTGCCGGGAGCGCTGCATCTTTAAATGGATGTGAGTGGTTACGTAGCAGACAACGTTGATCACAGATAAGTGATGCATCCTCATCCCAGCGAACTCAGTGAGCCCCATTTCATTCCGGGGTCGTGTAATATATCTTTTGTTTATACTGTTGTACTTTCTGAGGTATAGCCGGAGCCTTGTTGCCGATACCTTCTTTACACTCTTTTGTATCTTTAGAGGCTCCGTAGCCACTGTGTGGGTTGTGTGTGGGTGTTGGGAATGTTAAGCAAGTTATGTTGTGTTTGATCACTTGTTCCACTCAGACTATAAGAATATGTGTATTTTGAGACTGAAAGGCGAAATAGCTAATGAAACATTTTAATATTGCATAAATGAGCTTCCTACTGTATAATTAATGAAATCACGTCCTTTCTTGATCATGAGTGAGTTGGGTAAAAAGTATCTAACAGGATTTCTCGGCCGAGTTCACTCAGTTGAGCGCCAGTCGTGTTTCTCGAGGTTGGGGCGTGACACCTACACTACAGGAGACAACTGGTGTCACGGACTTGGCTATATCTTCTTGAGGCTTACTATTGCCGAATAAGATCATGTACATGTTTCCACGTTATCAATGTGTACTAGGCAACTCTATGCCTCATTTGTCTAATTGATGATGTCATCATAGTGATTAACCATGTCAGCGCTATCGATAATAACCTTCATGTCTCTTGGGATATAACTTCCTGAAATGCCCTGCTCAGCACATTGATGGATTCTTGAATAATTCCAGCCCAATCTTGAACCTCTATGCTCTTATTTCTAGTAAACCTACGGGGGTTTAAGTTTCAAACATGTTAAAGAAGAAGCATCATCCCGTGATCAAATATATTGAATAGAAATTTTTATGGTCATATTCAAGCAAGCACATCTTAGAGTAATTGTTGGAGGTCACCACAGGTTTAGTTTGGGTGTTCGGCGTAGGTATTTAGAGTTGAAGAAAGTGAACAGGTTATTCTCAAGATTTTCTCTATGAATATTTTGGGCGAATTGTTAAGGAAGCTGAGTAAATATGCCGAACTATGAGTATGTTGTTTCCCTATTATTGTCCTCCGTGTACCCGCTATTTCATGTGTCTATGTCTAAGGAGGTAATTGGAAATCCTTTGTATATCGTTCCGGTGGAGGTTATTGAAGGTGACGTTAATGGGTAGTTAGCTTATGAGAGGTAACTAATTGTCATCCTTGTTAGATAAGTCCAGAAGTTGGGATTGCCTACGTTAATGTGTTATGGCGAAGTCCGTAGGTCGAGAAGGTCACCTTGATGGCCGAAAGTGTTGTAGAAAGAAAATATTTTTGCTTGGTTGTAGAGGATAAAACATTTCTCATATAGCGGAATTGTTAGAAACCGTATCAAACAATTAGAGATCTAAAGGAAACTCAAAAGTTACAACTGTAAGTGGAGGCATAAATCACCCACGTGAATGGATCTAAGTAAGACAAATATCTTGTTGGTATTCGAATGGAATAAAAGAGTATTGTGGAAGGAGTTGGCAACTAGAGAATCAAGGGTCCTATGAGGACAAAATATGCTAAGAAGTAATTTTATATTTATGAGAAAGTATTCGAATGGGAGAAATAGAATTTTAATATAGGCAAGAAATACTCTTTCACGGGTGACTTGGTGTATACATAATAAAGAGAGAATACATATATGCATGGTAGTAATATGTATTGCAATATAGGGTAATCGGTGTTGGAATGAGAGAGGTATAGATATGTAATTGTTTAAAATTGTAAAGAATTATTTGATGTAATTTTGGTATATGCGCAGCCACGTGGGGCTTAGTTTGTTGTTGTACATTGAGCATATATGTGCGGCCGTGTGGGGCCTAGATATCATATTATGTAAAGATATTTGGTTGTTGAATTATGTTGAAATTGATGCCCGTGTGGGGGCTTGTTCTGGACATGTTGAATTATTTGGATGGTCTCAGTTACAGGGGATACTCTGCCGAAACTTTTAAGAATTTAGAGAGTTAGCCAAATTTTGGGGTCTTAAGGAAGTCGAAATGTTGGAAGAATATCTAAGATCTATATGAAGTCAAGAACGATTAAAGATGATGGTTAAGGTGAAAGGAGGATAATACTGTGGCTAATAATGACTTGTAAAACATTCGAGGACGAATGTTCTTAAGTGGGGGAGAATGTAACACCCCGAAAAATTTCGAAGTGTTTTAAGACCATTAAGAAGATTGACAGGTACTAATTATATTAATTCGGATATGAACAAGACTGATAATTTGAATGATATCAATTGATCATGATAATATATGTATGAGGTGCATTAAGAATGGTTTATGGTCTAAGAAGAGCCCTAAGACTTAGTCAAGTTGAAAATTATATGATGGGATAAAATTTCAAGTGAGTTCGCAAAATACATAACTTAAAACGAGAATAACTCTCAATAAATGAATAGTTATATGGTTTATAACCTATCAATAGAAAGGACTATGTGGCTAGTGTCTAATTCTTTAAACCGTTTGTCATTTGAAGATTCCTACAAGAAGTTATGACCTTTTTACTAAAGGGTGGCAGAACAGCTACGCGAGTCTTGCGTCGCCTACGCAGTATAGCGTAGGCAAATCCAGCAGCTTCCAACTGAATGGGTATAGAAGTCCACCCTGCGTAGCCTTTGTGCGTAGCCTACGAAGGGGGGCTACACAACTTTAGGGGCCATTTTAAAGGGACTGAAACAAGGGGTTTAGAGAGAGAAAATATTAGTTCTTCAACTTGGAATTGATTTCTAAAGAGAAAGAGGAGCTCTTCCACCATGGATACACTTCAAGGTAAGTTGTTTTTGCACAAGAATGATTATATAACATCAATTAGTGATAACACTAACATTATTATGGATCAAATCGATAGAAAATGGGTTCAGACTTCAAGAACACCGAAAAGAGGAAAAGCAAGATTCTTCCACCAAGAGGTAATCCCTTTACATGAGCATCATATATATGTCATATTGGAGTATGGGTATCATGTTTATGAGTTTTATTTGAAGTTATAATGGGATATTGTATGAACTCTAAGGGTGGGTCTTGAGAATGCCATTTTTGGGTAAAGAAGAAGATGAATAGTGATGAATTGATATAAATACATATGTCATGAGTTTCTAATGATTCCAATAGACTTGATAACTTAATTTATGAATGAATTTAATTGGGAATCACCATTTGGATAAGATACAACACTAGTTCTTGAAATGGATGTTCTTGAACCTAGAGTTTTGTTGGAGAAGGCAATGAATAGTGACTTGATGATGTTGGGTAATTAACATAGTATTATTTATACATGCTTGTACTAATAAGCTTTGTGAGAAGATTGTTGAGCTCAAATAAGTAAGGATTGGGTTGTGGAGTGAAGGAAATCTTGTAGAAGATCTTTGTAGCCAAATTTGCACACCTAGTGTTTGATAAAATGCTCAAATGAGCTGAAACCATGAATACCTTCCTAATTTGTGTTCAATTTTGTTATGTCTCAAAATAGAGTGGGATTGCTAGAATTTCCGGGACGTTGTATTAATTTAAGGAAAGCTCAAAGCGAGGTATGTTGGCTAAGCTACTCTCTTAGAATTGAATTCTAAGATGTTCCCATACGTTTTAAGTATGGTTGTCTCAAGTTCCTTATTCTATGTTCCGAGTTGTTCCCAATAAATTCGATTGTCCCGAATAAGCAAAGTGTCGAGAATTATGTATTCAAAACATGTTCCGAATGTTCCTATCACATTATGTTATCCTTTGGGAATGCGTTTAAGAATGATATGTGTATTAAAATGCTATGTCTTTGAGTCGTGTTTCAAATGAAAGTTATGATGCCAAATTGTGTGAGAAAATCCCAATATGCTTAGGACTCTTAATTGCTCATATGTGTACCTAAAGTCTTCATTGGAGATGTCTTATTGTTGATAATCTGTAAAGATGGTTGGAAGTGAAATGGGGATATAAAGTGTGGCCAACGTGCCAAGAGTGAAAGTTATACTAGTGGCCAATGGTGCCAATGAAATGAGATGATGTGAGAAAGATTATGAAATAAGCTTTGATTCAACTGTTCCGAAATTAACTTCAAAAAAATAGAATTGCTTAAAAGCTTATGAACTCAAGTGATGCCCAAATGTGGCTGTTTTAACCAATGCTATGCTTTGTAAGTAGTTTCGATGTGTTTTGCGTTCTTACATATTAGTGAGTTGAAATGGTGTATTGCCCTTTTTCGGGAAAAGTATTTCAAGAATAAATGACGTGTTGCTTGTTTATGATTTTAACTTGTGTTTTGATTGCCAATCATTTTACTCCATTTCTTGGAAAGAAATCCATTGTGTTTAACTGTGAAGTCTGGAGGGGTAACCCTCAACTAGGCCGATGAGGCCTACCTGCAAGATGACAATACCAATCAACGCTGATGAGGCCATATTCTGAATCATCTAAAATAACGTCTCTCTCATCTGAGGGATAAACATACCCAAAAGCACATATACATAAATGTGCAGGCTGACGAGGCATCCCTTAACATCTACAACCAGCAATACCAAACTGAGTATGCACACAGGGCTACCAAGTATACAATACTAACATACAAAATATACATGACTCGTCTACAAGCCTCTAGAGTTAATTGAACTGTATAATGGTCGGGACAGGGCCTCAACCTATCCATCAAACCTGTGTATATAAAATGGACTCTAAGGTCTAGACCTGGTATTTCCGGGAAAGTGGAGCTTACCAACCATGCTGATGTTTGGCTCTGTTTTCTAGTAAGGTCTATCCAGCTATCTATCAGGACCTGCATGTATGAAATGCAGCGTTCCCAGCAAAAGGGATGTCAATACAAATAATGTACCGAGTATGTAAGGCAACAGAATAACTGAAAGCTGAAACTGAACTATATAATAACTGAAAGTAACTCGGAGTCAAAGATAATCTAAATATATGCTTACCTATTGATACTGACTCAACTCTCTCTATATAGTATGTAAAATAATTGTCCGGTCGTATAAGGCTCGGTATGTGTAACTGCTTTGCCATAGTAGGCTCGCTCATAGGAACTCGGCCATACTAGGCTCTGTATCTCGTCCATTCTGAGCTCGCTCATAGGTGCTCAGCCACAGTAGGCTCGGTATATAACTTACCATCTGATCAGAGGTTGCCCAATAGGAGCCTGCCCATCGATTATAGCTCGATGGTGGTGAAAATACTGTAATACTGCCCAATAGGAGACTGCCCACCGAGTATAGCTTGATAGTGGTAAAAATACTATAATACTGTATATATATATATAGAGAGAGACCCTCTTCTCTCTTGACTAAAAGAAGACAATACTTAACTGAATATAAAGTCCCGATAAGGGAGAATACTATAACTCATGAGACTAGGATAGTGTACATAGATTCAGAAATACGAACTTCTCTTTATATCTTTTTATCAAACACATGTAGTTATAGGATCATGCCAAAATGAAGGAAAGTTTTAGCCTTAACATACCTTTGTTGATAACAACTCAATATACATTGCATGTAGTACTTCAACCAACATCAAGGTATGAACTATGGTTAATACCATAGAAGAACTCACAACACATTTCTAAGATATTAGCTCTCTTACGGAGAATTGGGCAGCACTTCCCCTATATTTCCTCACTTCTACGAATAAAAAACAACAAAAAAACAACAAAATCATCAATATCAACAACTAATCCTATCAATTCAGCCCCTCAACAATGTAAGAACAATTCCAACAATTCAAACAATAGTACAACGAGCGACAAGCTTGCTTTGTGATTAAACCACTATATTTTTAAACTTCTTCTTCCTTCCTAAATTTATCAACAAAATTAACCGCCACATATTCAATAATACCTACTAACCTTCAGCCACAATACAACGTTAAAACAACCCCATAATAGTCCCACAAGTTCAGCAACTCAAAACTGATTTTTTAATTTACTAAAACACGTTTCCGACTTGTCTTTTCTTTCAACTCGAGCAACACAACCAACAATACATAAGTAAGAATTTTACCCTATCAACGAGCCATGAATTAAACTTAAAAATAAGTTCAAAACCAGCCATTAGTGACGCAATAACAACCAGCATACCACTATTTCAAAACTCGCAAGGTCTAGTCTCTACGATCGAGTTACAACTCGTAGAAGCATAGTTAAGGGAAGGAGAAGCATAAAACTGCCTTGGATGGAGTAGAACCAACAAAACCTAGTCCTTCATCATCCAAAATAAGTCCCCAACGCAGCTACAAGAAGGAGAAAGAGAAACTAGCAAGCTGTCCGGGGTTTTCGGCACTAGAATCACATCGTATCACCCGAAATCACCTAGGGTTTGAGTAGGATTATTGGGGAGGAGTTGCAGGGGTTCAATATGATGTTCTTGTTCTAAATCATGAGCGAAAGTAATGAGTTAATAAGTCTTTAAAATTTTTCGCTTGACCGCCCCTCTCTAGTCACTTTAGAAGCTTTTAATTGAGGCCTATCCTTTTAGCAAGTAGGTGATGCACCTACTTGTCACCTACTAGTCTGCGCAGTCTGGCGAAAAGGTAAATATCTCTCTACTTCGATATTGTATCAATGAACAGTTTAAAGAATTAGAAACTAGGCTCGTAGATGTTCAATTTGATAGGTGGATCATCTCGTAATTTCAAGTACATTAGGAGAAAAGCTCAGCTACATTTGACCTAATTTTCAGAATATTTATGAATGTAACTTATGATGAACTTGCCAACTTTTGTTCCACAACTCGCTTGACTTCAAAACAAAACACACGACTATCATACGACTAAAATAACTCGTAACATAACCTCTTTATCATGTTTAGCACCCCTAGTCTCATCCCAGAAGTACATGTTATATCATTCCCAACCAATTTTCGACAAAACTTATTTTCTTCAATTCGTTTAGCTTCTAAACCTTCCAACCCTCTTGGTACTTGTTATTCATGATCATAACTATTTGTAACCTCCACGGTAACATGATTAACGTAATTTATGTACTTTTAAAGATAATCTCATTTCTGAGCTTATATCAATCGACTTACGACGTACTCTAACGTGAAAAAATATGGAGTGTAATAGAGCCATCCTCCTCCTTTTTACCTATCAAAGAAGTACGTCCCCAAACAATGATTACAATCAGATGCGACCACGTGCCGGCCACATTAAAGGGGTGTGATGTCAAACGTCAAGTACTTGAAAGGACGCCTGACAAAATGACGTGCCTTTTCAAGTTACTCTTCCCCAAAAACATCAAACCTAATCTGAACGGTTCAAACACCGGACATGTATTTCAGTAGCTATGAAAAATCGATGATGTAGGAGCACCGCATGTCGTACACATATGCTCTATCGGGGAATACAATAAGACCCTTTGGGGCTCGAAGAGGCACAATTAATGTAATTCAAAATCACAATATATCATGAAAAGATTAAAGGCAAAATACTCTTAATATGATTAAATTAAGGTTCATTACAAGGCTGTGGTATAACCTCAAATGAAACGAACACAAAAGAAAGAAGGAAACATAAATTATCCAATTAGGCAATGCCTTAAAACTCCTACGCACTAGCACCACGCCCTTAATGGTTCCCACCTGGGGATTGCGGATTAGGGATCCATCCCAAGGGGTCGAAGGGCCAGGATGTGAACCCGAAGGTTCTTTGCCACCTACCTCCGAAGGGCTGGAAAATCACTCATTCCCCGGGAATCCCCCTTTGGAAAAGGTTGCATTTAGATAAAATTTAGGTTCCTCTACGGCCCACCTTGTCTTGTTTATCTCATATTCTAGATCGGGGATCCCCGCATGAACAAAATCCAAGTGAATAACTTGGACTTGTGGATGATGAGCAAGTGGTGCAAGAAGAAGAGATCCCAATAAATGAGGTGCAACTTAATGATTAAGTTCGGATTGATATTGATGATAGTGTGAAAGAGACTCAAGAGGAGGTAAACCCATCTAGGGATCATATTATTAACATACCGGAGCTGGTAGTGCAAAAGGCTAAGGCATCATTGCCTAACCCTCCACCTTCATACCCTCAAAGACTTGCCAAGCAAAATGGTGAAAACCAATTCAAGAAGTTTATTCAAATGATTATGAGTCTCTCAATCAATGTGCCATTAGTTGAAGCTTTTGAGAAAGTGCCCGGTTATGCGAATTTCATGAAGGATCTCGTGACAAAGAAGCGGTCAATGAATTTTGAAATGATCAAAGTCATTCATCAAGTGAGTGCAATTGTGCATTCAATGGCTCCTAAGTTGGAGGATCCCGGTATTTTCACGATTCCTTGTACAATTAGAAGTGCCGAGTTTGCTAAAGCTCTTTGTGATCTTGGGGCAAGTATCAATTTGATGCCATATTCGGTTTTTAAGACTTTAGGGATTGGGAATCTAAGACCCACCTCTATGATATTGCAAATGACTGATCGTACTATGAAGAGACCCTTGTGAGTGATTGAAGATGTCTTGGTCGTGTTGATAAATTCATTCTTCGACGGATTTTGTCATTCTAGATTGTGAAGTTGATTATGAGGTGTCGATTATTCTTGGAAGACCTTCCTTGCTAAGGGGTAGGCTCTTTGTGATGTTGAAACCGGAGAACTTATATTCCGGGTTGGTGATAGAGATTTTCCATGTGTGTAAGTCCATGCGGAAACCAAATAGCAATGAGATGTGATCTTTAGTGTACTTGATGACCGATGTTATTGTTGATGACACAAGTTCTACAATCAATGTTGGTGATATGTTGGAGGCCATATTGATCAACTTTGATTATGATGAGATAGATGGCTTCATGGAATGTGTGAACTCTTTGCAAGGAATGGGGTCGTACAACTATGCACCCCGAAAATTGTCCTTGGATCTTAAAAATAGGACAACTCCTCCTACAAAGCTTTCTGTTGAAGAGCCTCCTACCTTGGAGTTGAAGCCATTGCCTCCACATCTTCGATATGAATTTCTTGGTCCTTGTTCTACTTTACCGGTTATTCTTTCCTCTTGTTTGACTAACATGCAGGTAGATTCCATATTGGCGGTACTACAAAAGAGGAAGAAGGTTATTGGGTGGACATTGGCCGATATTCGGGGGATAAGCCTCTCCTTTTGCATGCATAAGATCAAGTTGGAGGATGGCTCTAAACCATCTATTGAACATTAAAGAAGACTCAATGAGGCTATGCAAGAAGTTATCAAGAAGGAGATTATCAAGTGGTTGGATGTCGGAGTTGTCTGCCACATCTCCGATAGTTCGTGGACTTCTCCGGTTCAATGTGTCCCAAAGAAGGGGGAATGACAGTGGTCACCAATGACATGAATGAGTTGATTCCTATCAGAACAGTGGCCGAACGGAGGGTATGTATGGACTATCACAAGACCAACAAAGGCACAAGGAAAGATCATTTTCCACTTCCTTTCTTAGATCAAATGTTTGATAGGTTGGACGGTCGTGCTTTCTATTGATTTCTTGATGGGTATTCGAGCTACAATTAAATACTTATTGCTCTGGAAGATCAAGAGAAAACAATCTTTACATGTCCCTATGGTACTTTCTCCTTCAAGCGGATGCCATTCGGTTTGTGCAATGCACCGATGACTTTTCAAAGGTGTATGATGGCTATGTTCACTGACATGGTGGAGGACTACCTTGAAGTTTTCATGGATAACTTCTCGGTAGTTGGAGATTCTTTTGATGATTGTCTTGCAAATTTGGATAAAGTGTTGTCTAGATGTGAAGAAACAAATTTGGTTCTTAATTGGGAGAAATGCCATTTCATGGTCGAGGAAGGCATTGTCCTTGGCCACAAAATCTCAAAGAATGGAATTGAAGTTGACAAGGCAAAGATTGAGGTTATTTCTAAACTTTCACCTCCAACTTCGGTGAATGGTGTGCGGAGTTTCTTAGGCCATGCGGGGTTTTACCGGCATTTCATCAAAGATTTCTCTAAGGTGGTGAACCCGTTGTGCAAGCTTCTTGAGAAGGATGTAAAGTTCAACTTCTATAATGATTGCATGAGAGCTTTTGAATTGTTGAAGTTCAAGTTGATAACTACTCCCATAATCACCGCTCCAAATTGGAGTGTCCCTTTTGAACTCATATGTGATACAAGTGGCGTAGAGGTTGGGCCTGTTTTGGGGAAACACATCAACAAAATATTTCATCCGGTCTACTATGATAGTAAGACCATGAATAGTGCCCAAGTCAACTATACCGTTACATAGAAAGAGCTCCTTGCCATTGTGTTTGCAATTGAGAAGTTCTGCCCGTACTTGATGGGTGAAAAAGTCATTGTCCACATGGATCATGTGGCTCTTCATTATCTTATGAGCAAGAAGGACTCCAAAGCTCAGTTTATGAGATAGGTGCTTTTGTTGCAAGAGTTTGATATTGACATCCAATATAGAAAAGGTAGTGAAAACCAAGTGGCGGACAACTTGTCTCGTTTGGAGGAGGAGGGGAGGCCGCATGATGTCCTCGAAATCAATGACTCATTCCCCGATGAGCAACTCTTGGCTATTTCAATGAAAAAGGCGCCATGGTTCACGGATCTACCAAATTTTCTTATGTGTGGAATCATTCCGGATTATTTCTCTTCAAACCAAAGGAAGAAGCTCAAACGGGATTGTTAAGATTATTATTGGGATGAACCATACCTTTTCCGAATTTGTACGGATGGAGTGATTAGAAGATGTGTACTGGAAGAAGAGCAAGGTGAAATTCTTGGGGCTTGTCATTCTTTGCCATATGGTAGAGCTAGAACGGCGGCCAAAGTGCTTAGTTATGGGTTCTATTGGCCCACTCTTTACAAGGATACAAGTGAGCTAGTGAAAAGATATGATGATTGTCAACGGGCCGGTGGAATCTCAAAGAAGAATGAAATGCCTCTCACAACCATATTGGAGATTGATATTTTTGATGTATGGGGTATTGACTTCATGGGCCCTTTTGTGAGTTCTTGTGGAAACACCTACATCTTGGTCGCAGTTCATTATGTGTCCAAATGGGTTGAGGCCGATGCTTTACCCAACAATGAGGCGAGAAGTGTGGTGGCTTTCTTGAAGAAGAATATTTTCACACGGTTTGGTACTCCACGTGCTATTATAAGCGATGGGGGGTCACATTTTTGCAACAAGGCTTTCTACACCTTGCTTAGCAAGTATGGTGTTACTCACAAAGTCACAACTCCTTATCACCCATAAGCTAGTGGGCAAGTGGAAGTTTCCAACCGGGAGATAAAGAGTATCTTGTCCAAAACGGTGAATGCTAATCGGACGGATTGGTCCAAGAAGCTTGATGATAAATTATGGGATTATCGGAATGTTGCCATACCGGTTGGTGTTCGGAAAAGAACTTGTCATCTTCCGGTGGAACTAGAGCACAAGGCCATGTGGGCTCTAAAGAAGTTGAATCTTAATTGGGATCTAGCCGCTAACTTGAAGGTTGCACATTTGAATGAATTGGATGAGTTCCGGTACCATGCTTATGCAAGTTCGTCCTTGTATAAAGAAAAGATGAAATATCTTCATGACAAATACATTTGGAACAAAGAGTTTAAGGTGGGCGATCTTGTATTATTGTTTAACTCAAGGTTGAGGATGTTTCCCGGGAAGCTAAAGTCTAAATGGAGTGGTCCTTTTGAAATTGTGGGTGTGATACCTTTTGGTTTATTATACTTGAAGAACAAAAACAATGAAGTATTCTGAGTCAATGGTCACCGAGTAAAGCACTATTTGGGAAAGGTTGGAGTTAGCCATGTCGTGGCAGTCATTCATTTCAATTGATGGTATTCGGTGTAGTGCCACGACGTTAAATCAGGCACTTCTTGGGAGGCAACCCTTGTTTATTTTCCTTTTTTTTGTAGTTAGGTGTTAGTTTTTTGCTAACTTGATTTGAAGTGTGCTACAGGGCTGAGTGTGACTTACAAGAATTGTGGACAG
This sequence comes from Nicotiana otophora, assembly GCA_000715115.1. NCBI lineage: Eukaryota > Viridiplantae > Streptophyta > Magnoliopsida > Solanales > Solanaceae > Nicotiana > Nicotiana otophora. The sequence goes on from AWOL01S0014111.1 coordinate 33,143, forward strand.
AAATCTGGCTAAGTGTTGCGAGAATTGCGAACCGCAGTTGATTTGTGCGGACCGCACATTTATAGTTGTTGCAGCAAAAGTGCAATGCGGCCGCAAAATTATCTTGTGGACCGTACAAATGAAAGGTTGAAAATGTCAACTCTCTGAAGTTTAGTATGTCAGAGAAAAGGGTGCGACCGCAAAAGGAAATCTGTAGCTGCAACATGAAATCTGCGGATGCACACAAAATTGTGCGAATCGTAGATGAGATGCTGAGTTAAGGTCTCCAGGTAACAGAGTGCGAACCGCATATGAAATTGTGCAGCCACACTCGCTCCTCTTTCCCTTAGCCAACCAATTAGTATAAATAGAGGAACAGGGGCATTTGTTATGTTTTTCACTCTCTGAGCATAGAAATAGTGCCCTCTTGAAATTTCTTGGTGATTTCATCTGTCCACACACACAACATCCTTGATTAGTCACTCATTATACTCATTCATCTGGTATGCTTCAATTTCTTGTTAATTGTTTTCTTTTAATTTGTAGATTTTTAGTTATTTTTAGGCCATTGGTCATTAGAATTCAATTGTGTATCCATGTGGGGGTAAATCTGTAATGGGTTAAATAACACATGCTCTATGGGGACTGGGTTAACATATTTTCATGCTTCTATGATGTTTCCATATCAAATTGTGCACGAAATTGAAAAACCTAGAATGAAACAACTGAACTGTTCGTAATTTTTGAATTCAGCGGCCGCACCTGAATTTGTGTGGTCCGTAGAAACTGATTTTAGGGCAGCATTAGTAAAGAAGGGATCTGCGGCCGTAGGGTAAAATATGCGGACCACAGAATTCCCATCGTGACCTCAGAAATGCACTTTTACTATCATCAGAGAGTCCCTACTTTGAGACTCTAATGTGCGGCCACAAGTTTAATTGTGAGGATGGCAGAAATCGTGTTGCGTTTGCACATCAGCCAATTCTATGTCATCAGAGAGTTGGCATTTTTTGGGTCTCAGAGGTACGACCACAAGTGGAATTGTGCGGACCGCACTCGACTTTTGCGGCCACAAAATAAAAATGTGCGGTCCGCAAGTCATCATCTACGGCTATAAGAAAATTGTGTGGACTGCAGATCTGGTTTCCTACAAGCATGCTTTGACTGTCTACCCTCACTGTGTCTTCTGGTTTATATCTTACTTGCATGTCTCCTAGGTATGTTTGAACATTGAATTGCAACTAACAATCGCCTTTGCTTGATACAGATAATGGTTCGATCTAGGGGACGAGGCGACACATCTAAAGGGAGAGGTGAACCTTTTCGGGATCGAGGCAAGAGTGCCTTGCCCCTTGGCCAATAAAAGACAATTACAAAGAAAGCTACAGCCTGAAAGGGGAGAGGTGCAGATCTCTCTGACACAAGCTCATATGTCCCGTCTAGGGAAGCATCAGAGGTCAACTCAGCCTCTGTTCAGAAGCAGCCGATCGTACAGTCAATGCCGCCAGGGAGATACTAACTCAGGGACGAGCCGTCCTCATCTCATAGCACTTCCAAGTAATCGGAGAGTGCTAGTCAGGCTTCTAAGCCATTGGCTACACCTGTCCCTGAGGCACAAGATACACCAGTTCAGATATCCCCGATGATGGCACAGGGGGAGATGCTACAGCAGTTGCTCTTGAAAGATCAAAGAAGAAAGAGTTTTGGGTGGACAGCTTTGTCAGCCTGGCCGCTTTCACCAGCTCTCGTACATGGTGGCCAGTGAGGTCGCTAACTCTTGAGCGACAGTTTCAGTTGAAAGATTTGGAGAGGTACAACCCAGTAGTGTTGAGATAGTTCAGGAAAAGCAAGGGGTGGATGTGGTTCACTCAAAGTGTAGTGGACACCAAAGAGTACCTGGTCCGTGAATTCTATGACAATGTGGCTCACATCAAAAAGGGGACAAAAGTGACTAAAGCACGTAACCTAAAAGTGAGATTTGATCAGCATACACTCAACACGTACTTGGGCTTCGAAGATGTTGAGCCAAAGGAATATTTGGAGAAATATGCATTGGGAGATGCAGACCGACCTTGTTTAGCAGAGATTCTTGCAGCACCAGGGCCACCACCACCATGGATTGCCACTAGGGTTCCTATCCACCAGAGCACTTTGAGTTTCGAGGTGAAGGGGTGACAAACTTTTGTCTACAGCAAACTGCACCCGAGCTAGAATGAGACTTACCTTCCGATTCCTCGGGCAGTTCTGGTTGCTTCTATTATGACCAGGTACCCTATCAATGTGGGTGTCGTGATGTCCGCCAACATCGTAGTGATTTCTCGGCAAGATGACTCGTCCTACCCGTACCCGAACACTATTACATAATATCTCACGGATGTAAGGGTAGAGCCGAGGGATTATGACACAAAGGTGAATAAGCCTTTTACTTGGTATTCACTGATGGATGCGAACAATCCAAAGAAGAAAGTTCAACCTCCTACCATCGCGGGCCAGTATGAAGATCCAGTTATGGTAGTTGCTGAGGCAGTTGATGTTCCATCCACTTTAGCCGAACCTTCCTCCAGTGTCGCAGCTATGCCTCCGCCATCATCCACAGCCCTTACTGTAGTTCCTGCCATAGCTCCCACATCGGCTTTGAAGCCAGTGCCTATGCCTACTATCCCACTTTCTGTGTTGTGAGTCTCCCAGACATTGGTGAGCCTCAACACCTAGATACAGACTGCCACTACAAAGTTGTCTAACTTATCAAGTACTATTGCAGCGCAGTCTTCTTTTCAGGCACCTCAGTTTCCTTCGACGGTTAAAGAGACATTGAAGAAGATCCTAGAGAACCAGAACACTATTATGGCTACCTCGGTACATCACGGGTCAGTGATCGAAGAGCAGAGAAAAGAAGTAAAGAAGATGAGAAAGTCCCAGGCAAGCAAGAAGTCAGTGGACAAGCTCTGGAGACAGGTGACCAGGCTTGCTACAGCCAGAGATATCCCCTTTGACATGCTGCTTGACCCAGACCATTCTGTCCCAGATCCTACAGCACCATCTGCACCGGTGGCACCAGCTGGCCAGTCTAAAAAGCCAGACCTTGCTACTGACACTACTGAGGCAGTGCGTCAGATGTTCGCCAACCCAGCCACACCCAGAGCTGAGGATGATGAGATTCAGTTGGCTGAACCTGAGGGCGATGATATTGCTGGGAACACAGAGATGTCCAATGAGCCACATGGAGTTTTCTTCACTCTTTTCCCTCTTTTACTCTTATTTTGTTAAGCATTGGGGACAATGTTTATCTTTATTTGGGGGGTGGAGTTTATTTATTATATTTGATACATTCTGAGACATTTGGCCTGTAGTAACTTGATATTATTCTCTCTTTTCTTATTATGTATATATATTCTCTCTCTTTATCTCATTATGTATATTCATTCTATCTTTAGTAGTTTTTATTTATTAGCTTCTTTATTTTTGTTTCTTTATTAGTTCTTTATTTGATTTAGTAGCTTCTTTGTTTGATTTAGTAGCTTCTTTTTATGTTTTATTAGATAATAAGCCTTCGGTTTTCTTAATACCACGGTTCTTTCCAAAGGTAGTTGTTGTGTGAACCGGGTGACTCGTCCAAACGTTGGATGGCGTGACAACCTTCATAGGAGAATGAGTCAGTTTTTGTGATTAGGTAACAATAGTAGTAGTAATGAATAAAAATACCTAATTAAGTCATGCTTGAAGAGTCAACCATGCTTCAATTGGCACCAACATACTTAACTACGTGATTATGGTTAGAAACAAGCCTTTTGAAAGAAATTGCTCTAGTTAGTGACTTTGTGACTCTTGTGTTGACTTTGGCAATCATCGAGTGGTTTAATTGGACCATAGTGATCTTTAAACTTGAATGTGGTCATTGTGGGCCCTCGACTCTGCCCTCTTTTACAATCCGGTTGCGTGAAGGGTGAGATGAATTGTTGCTAGTCCAAATATCCGTGCGAAGGGTCTAGAACCTGCCCCGAATGTGTTTCAAGGCAAAATCCTAAGTTTTGTTTGGTTTGAGAAGTGATTGTAGGCTCTCCTTGTCTCGTTTGAGTTTTCTATTTCCAAACAATGTCATTATACCTAGTCAACCCCTTTGAGCCTCTAGCCTTTCTCATTTGATAACCATATTACAAGCCTTTACCCGTTTGGTCGTGACCCTCTCTTGGCCCCAGAGCTTTCCTTAACACTCTTGTGAAACAAATGGCTTAAAACGTAAGTTTGGGGGAGAGATGAGGAACTTGAAAAAGGTATAAAGGCACAAAAATAGAAAATAATTGATCTTTATGAGAAGAAAAGGCAAGGAAAGAAAAGAACAAAAAGAAAGATGCAAAAAGCGAATAAGTGGAAGGGTTGAAGGGATTCAAAACGAGGTAATGATCCCAAACATGGAGAAATCAAAAAAGGGAGAAAAAGAATGAAATGATCAAGAAAGAGTGATGCTATGTCTCTCTAGTCCCCAATGAAAAGAAAGTGCCTCTAAGAATTGGCAAAGTGTGAGCAGAGAAATAAAAGATGAAGTGCTTAAGGAAAGGTGAAACCACATACCCATACGGTATCCTACCCTAACCCAAAAGCCTTCATTACATCCCGAAAGAAGCCCTACTTGATTTCAAACCGAGTGAGCTTACATTAGTGGTGATCTACATGAGGGGCAAGCCTATTGTACTTAAATCCGTACTTGTAACATTCTCTTGAGAGAGATGAGTGAACCTTTCATAAATCTTTGGATTGAGTACTAAATCTCTTAAGTAAGCTAGGCAAATGGAATGTAGAGGAGGAAGAGTTTGGAGTCCACCATGACCTACATGATAGAGCAAGAGTCTTTGATGAGTAAAGTCAATTCTTGAAGCTCAAATGTCACATTAGAACTATATGTGCATAACTTGTCACCTTGTTGATAATACATGAATAGTGCGGGTAATTGTAGGTCCCAACTGATATGTGGATGGCTCACCTTTGACTCATTGAAATGACCCTTAACTTTTGGAGGTGGAAACTAATTTATTTGCTTGAGGACAAGCAAATACTTAAGTTTGGGGGAGTTGATAAGTGAGGATTATTTTTACTGCTTATTAGCACCTTTTAGCTTTTATTTTAGTCCGAAAGTATAGAATTGTGTTCCCGAAATTAATGAAATTGTGCAAATTGCAGGAATGCTGGAAGTTTGGTCTCCCGAGATGAAATCAGACACAAAAAGAAGTGTTCCAAAGTACAAGGCAATAAAGGGCGTAGAAGCACAAATGTGCGGTTCGCATAAGGAATTCTGCAGCCACAGAAGAAATTGCGGACCATAGAATTCCATCTGCAGCCGCAAACCAAGAAGAAAAATCTAACAGAACTTTCAGCAATGTGTGGACTGCACATGAATTGTGCGGCCGTAGAATTGGGCTTAAGAGTCAAAGATTAGACAGTATGCAAAGAGACCAGGTCCAGGAGCCTTTGTGAAGTGCAGACCACACAAGAATTGTGCGGCCGCAGAAGATTTCCTTGTGGTCGCAGTCCAGAAATGTGAGGCCGCAGAACACCTTCCAGCCAACTGAAGAAATCTACGGACCGCACATGGGGGCGGCCGTAGAACATCCCGAGGGGGCATTTTTGTCCGCAATTTTTGGTCCTGTATAAATAGACGAGTTTCACAAAATTAGGTCAGGTTTGAACACACAAAGCTGTTGTAGTCGTTTCTCTTTGCAATATTAGAAAGTTTTAGCTTATTTGAGTAATTTAACATTAGATTTCATCATTTTAGTCCTCCATTATGAGTTTAATTAGATTTTCATATTTAGTGAGGATTTTGACTACTTATTAGCACCTTTTAGCTTTTGTTTTAGTCCGAAAGTATTGAAATGTATTCCCGAAACTAATAAAATTGTGCAAATTGCAGGAATGCTGGAAGTTTGGTCTCCTGAGATAAAATTTGACTCAAAAGGGAGTGTTCCAAAACACAAAGCAATAAAGGGTGCAGAAGCACAAATGTGCGGTCCATAGAAGGAATTTCGTGGTCGCAGAAGAAATTGCGGACTGCAAAAGAAATTGCAGACCGCAGAATTCCATCTATGTCCGCAAACCAAGAAGAAAAATCTAACAGAACTTTTAGCAATGTGTGGACCGCACATGAATTGTGTGGCCGCAGAACTGGGCTTAAGAGTCAAAGACCAGAGAGTATGCAAAAGGACCAGGACCTTTGTGAAGTGCAGACCGCACAAGAATTGTGCGGCCACAGAATATTGCCTCGCAGCCGCAGTCCAAAAATGTGCGGCCGCAGTCCAGAAATGTGCGGCCGCAGAACTCACCTTCCTGCCAACTGAAAAAATCTGCGTACCGCACATGGAATTGTGCGGCCGTAGAACCTCCCAAGGGATATTTTTGTCCGCAATTTTGGGCCCTGTATAATAGATGAGTTTCACAAAATTAGGTCAAGTTTGAACATACAAAGCTGCTATAGCCGTTTCTCTTTGCTATTTTAGGAAGGTTTAGCTTATTTGAGTATTTTAACATTAGATTTCATCATTTTAATTTTCCATTATGAGTTTAATTAGATTTTTATCTTTATTTTATTCAAATCCCATTATGAGTAGCTAGATGTTTACTAGGGTTGTGACCCAACGCTTGTGTGTAAACCTTATGGGTGATTAATTTTATGCTTGTTTATGATTGGGTGTTGATTATTTAGCTTAGTTCATGCTTCAATTTTAGAATTAATAATTGCAAACATTGATTCATGCCTATTTGACTTAGTCTCTACTTGAGAAAGAGGGACCTAGTCTAGGATAACTTAGCTAACAAGGAATCGGGTTAATTCAGAGATTGATTAACCTAATTAAAGTGTTCAAACTAGATATACTAAGAACTCGACATGAGCTCTTATCAACTGTTTTGGTTGATACCCATTTGGACTTGAGAAATCCAAATTGGGCAAAATTACTCTCTGACCGAGAGGTATTGAGTGGGTAACATGGAGTTGAGAGCTATAATACCCCCCAATCAACAAAAAAAGTATAAATATCTTTATCCCATTAGGCAAACGCCTAGGTTATGGTCACAGCCCTAGGCCTTTAATCCAATTGGAAAAACCTCAAAAACATTTATCTATAATCTAGTTTCTTTAGCTTGCATTCATTAGAGTAACAGAAGAAATAGAAAACAAAACCTTGTTGTGGAAGTGCAATCTTAGATAACCCATTTGCTTGCTTCAAATATATACTCCTAACATCCCTCATAACTCCCAGTGGATTCGACCCCGACTCATAGTTGGGTAATTATTATTACATACGACCGTATCATATCTCCTATAGAGGTGTGTTGTGGACGTCATCAGCAGCCAACGGGCTTCAGACCTGGACAACTTAGGCATTTCACATTTTCTCCATTTCAAACCCACAAATACATGATCTAGCTTATTGGAAACACATCTTTGGCTTAATTTTCAGTCTCTTGACTTAGAGAACACAAGTTTTGGAGCTAGGGTTCTTTCACACACACTTGGATCTTGAAGATTTGAAGCTTTTCATTGAGAATTTCTTACCCATTTATATTCATTTCTTCATTTCCTTGCTTTGTATTGAATATCTAAGTGTGTCGTATTTTTTCCAACACTTAAATCTTGTTTATGGAAATATTCATATTTAAACTGTGGATTAAATATCTTGTTGTGCTTATGTACTGAACGATTTTTATTTATTAATAAGAGAGTTATTGTTTCTTTAATTATTCTTGTTCTTTAATGTTTCCAAAGGGATTATCTAACCCTAGGACTCGCCCATTAACTTTGAATTAATTATGGAAAAGATAATTTGGGGTTGGGAAAGATTAATTAACAAGAACTTGAAGCGTTAATACTCGTTTTATAGATTCTACCTAGGGATAGGATTGAAATACTTGTAGCCGCATTGGGTTCTCTTATTCTCTTAATTGTTTTAGGGATAATTCAATTAGGAAGTCTTGTTAGTCTTCGAAAGAAGCTAATATAGAATTATTACCCGAGGCTAATTAACATAAACTCGCTTATATTTGTAAAATCGTAATATACATTGGATCTTTACTTGAGTGTAATTCCCCGTGTATCCATGCTTGTAGCCATTGATCATTTTACTGGATTTCTAGGTTAGTTTATATTTTCGCAATTAGTTATAAATATTTTCTCAAAACATTTGTAAGTGTTTGGCTTAGCATAACAAGCGATAATTCTCTTACACGCCTAATCACCTACACATTGTTCTCTATGGGATTCGACCCTGACTCATAGTTGGGTATATTATATTGCATGCGGCCGTGTCTATTTACTTTTTAGTAGTGGATTTGGACGTCATAAAAATTGGCGCCGTTGCTCGGGAACAATTTGGCGTATTTAGGTTGTTTGAGAAGTAAGCGTACGTGCTTTGGTCCAAACTTGTGAATATTTTTGTAATTATTTTCTTATCTTTGTTTTATCTTCTTAATTGTTTTCTTGTTTATTTTCTTATTTATTTTCTTAGTTTTTGAGAAATGGAATCATGTAATGAAAATTGGTCGGATGGTAGTTGCTCATACTTTGATGACCATTGTCCTTATTATGGAGGACCACACTTGTGGCAAAATTATTTAAATTCTCCCGAGGGCGGATTGTGCGAACAAGCTCAAACCCATGAGTAGAGTATTTGTGATAAGTGTGGTGGTCAAAATGGCCATTGGGCTAATTGTCTTTATTTATCCTTCCCTTCCCCGTACCCCTGCTATGATAATTCTACTTTTTGTGATGACAATTATAGGGATATGGAAGTGGAAGAAAGTGAGCATGGTCAAAATGGAGAGTTCAAGCTCATGATGGAATGCCTACTTGAAGGAGGAAACAAAGAGCAAAATGCCTTGGAGGAGCTTTTGAAAAATAGTCTCCAAAATGATTTGGCGCTTGAAAGGTTGAACTCACAAATGGGAGAAATGCTTGAAGTTTTAGAGGTGCAAAAAGCCTCGGAAGTGAATGATAGACAAGAACCTTCCTTAGAGGTTGAAGCCGAAAATTCTTCTTTGGCACTTGATCCAAATCAAGAAGAACTCTAAAATGCTCAAAATGAGAGGATGATGCTCATGTTGGAGGCCATTCTTGAAAATAAGGAGAAGCACAACTTGGCACTCGAAGACTTGAAACAAGTACTAACTCAAAATGATGAGAATATCCGCACATTGGAAGATCAAATGAAAATATTGGTTGAGGCTCACTATGCCCGCCAACTTGAGAGTGCAGAAAGAGCTCAAGAAAAGTCCAACTTCGAGGAAGAAAGTGAGCTTTATTTTGAGGAATCAAGCATTGAACATCCGCCAACTGACTCCATGGTTGTTGGTGATGCCAAGAAAAATATGGAATTAGAGTCAACCAATGTAGTTGAAAAGATGGTTGAAAATGACTCTAGTTCGGGGGGGAAAAGAGGATGTCAAAATCCAGAAAAAGTTGCAATTTGGGAGGCAATTATCTCATTCCAAGCATTTTTCAACTTTGGACTTGTATGGTGATATGGGAATTGAACCGTGTGAATCCATGTGAGAGTATAAAAAAGAAATACAAGAGCCATACATCTTGCAATTTGAATATTCACGAAAGCAAAATGACATGCCTCAAAATAAATGCAATAAATGCAAAACAAAGAAATTGATGGTTGGCTTGATCATTTACTTACCACCCCCATCACTCGTGGTCACAAGCTTGATCCTAAGTTAGGTGCCCAGTTCATATCCTCCAAGTGGAGAGATAAGTGGTAAAGTTGACTCTCGTCGTTCCACTACGTTAAATGCGGCGCTTGGTGGGAGGCAACCCATCGTTTTCAAATTTTGAGTTCGTTTTTGAAATTTTCTTTTTTAGAAATGCTCAGTATATTATTTTTGACTAATCTGCCATGTTTCAGATTTTTTGGAGTTGAATAGAGGAGTTTGAGGTGTTGGAACAAGCCAAAACAGTGGCTGCCCAGATCTTTCCAGCAGAACTCTGGTGCAACCGCACCTGCGAACAAATGCACGCAGGTGCGTTTTCGCAGAAGTAGGGTAAGGGGCGCAGATGCGCATTTTGCGTAGAAGCGATCTCTTCATCGCAAAAGCGGCTCTGTGGAAGTGCTTCTTTTGTTGCAGGTGCGTAAGTCGATCAGGTTTAGTGAACCAAGCCCCCATTTCATCAGGTAACACTTAAACCCCTTCTTCCCCCAAACTCTAACTCCTCTCATCTCTCTCACAATTTGCTGCTCTTACTCAAGTGTGTGCACAAAGGCAACAAATGTATAATATTCATCTCCCCTCATCTTCTCTCTTCTTCTTCTTCTCTTATTTTCTTCCTCTTCTTCATCTCTATTTTTCCATGACTATTTTTCCCATAGCCATTATTTTCCCTTCTCGATCATTGTAAGCTTTAGGGGTGAGGGAAATTGGTTGAGTGTAGTGTGTGTGTTTGGTACTGTTGAAAATAAATTGGGGAAGTTTGAATTACCCAAATACTTTAAGAAAAGTCAATACACTCTATGCTTGTCATATGTTCGACGAATTGTCCAAGTGAAATAATCTTGCCATTGGCCTTGAAATCAGGTGTAACTGAGTCTCCTAATCATGTAGTGCACAAATTTAGAAGTCTTGAGTATAAATTGTGTGCCAAAATCATGTTTGGACTTGAAAAGAGTCGGCAGTTTCTGGGCTTTTGAACCCACTGATAAAAATTGCATAAGCGGAAAAAGGGCCGTAGATGCGGCCTCGCACCTACAATTTTTGGTCAGCCGTGACATTTCGCAGAAGCGACAGAATTTCCACAGAACCAGAATCACACTTGCGAGGCTTTTTCCACAGGTGCGATGACTGGTAGAATTGTGCAATTCTAGTAGCTTTGCAACTGGAGCTTCTGGAGCCCGTTTAGCTCGGTTCTTTGGCCTAGTTTATGTGCTTTTTATTGTTTAACATACCTCTAATGCCCGACTAACTTTGTTTTGATTTTTTAGTACTTTGAGCTTAAAATGGACCCGAACATAAAAAGAATGTGGTGCTTAATCATGAAATTGAGGAAGAGGCTGTGAAGGAACAATTTGACACTGATCGATTCATGTATGCTGATTGTCATCGTCGATATTATGACAACATTCTTACAAAGAAGATCGTACTTGAAAAGGGAATCTCCGAGGATAAATTGGCCGAGCTACTTCCATATTTTTATGGCCATCTACAGACCACCGGTTGGCATTTTTTCATGCCTACTCTGTGTGAGGCCAATGAGGAGTGGGTTCATGAGTTTATGCAAACCTTAAGCGTACAAACTTCGATGACCCATAACTCACCATAAAAGGCAAAACAATGAGGTTTGAAACTAAACAGATCAATGATAGCTTCATGACCATCCACTTGAGCCGGTACGAGAAAAAGATCATTGCTCAAACAGAGATTGGCTAGTTTCTAAACTTTATCCCGCAGACAAGAGAGAAAAGTGGGCCAACAAGAGAAGGGGTTTGAAGTCCATTGACTTCACAGCCGAGGCCAAGATGTGGCTTTACATCATATGCAATAGAGTCTCACCTTGTGTCAATGTTTTGGATGTTTCATATGGTAGGGCCCTGATGATCGCTTGTATACTTGATGGCATTCATGTGAATGTCGGTTATTATATCATTCAAAAGTTGAAAGAGTACTTTCTAGACGACAGTCCAGGCTTGATGTTCCCTTCATTGATTATAGAATTGTGCCGGCTGGCAAATGCTAATATGTGTAGCACTAATCATTCGTTACCGACCGCCAAATCTTTTCATCTGTTGAGAGTAACGGGTGAGGGTAGTGCAGTAAAGAGTAAGAAGAGGAAAATCACCACATTTGTCAGACCAGAGTCCTCCTCACAGGCAACACTGCCTGAGGGACCATTTGGGATGCTGAACTCCCAGCTTGTCTCCATTCGTGACTTAGTGTCACAGCTCCCTAGTGGACCTTCAAGCCTAGGCCTGAGTATTGTACTAAAGGAGAAATGAAGACATATCTGGAGGCCTAGAAAAAGCAGGCAGTGTCTCATGAGAAGTTAGCAACTTCTGTTAGCAGGCTCGAGGCAGCCTATGGCAATATCGCCAAGGCACATGTAGATTTTCAGGCGGACTTCCATAAGGAGAAAGAAGAAATAAGAAGAAGGGCAAGTTCATGATAAAGATATGGAGAGGCATCAAGAACATCTTCAAATGGGGGCAGTCGAACAGGAAGATACCGATCGGGAACAAAGAAGATAGTGAAGAGTATTCCTTTTTGTCGAATGTTGCTGATGTTGATACTAATGATACCGATGATGATGAGGCCGAGAGCTCTACACGACAGTGATGAGCCTTTTCCCGCACAAACTACTCTTATTTTATCTTGATATTGTGCAGTGAGGACACTATAGTGTTTTTAGTTGGGAGTGGCTTTAGGGAGTATACTTTATTTGTACATTGATGCTTAACTTGTTCCCTTGTCGGGCTTATGCTTTTTTATGGATATTGTGTGCCCTTGTCGGGCTTGTTTTACTATTGTTTATCATGTGCCTTTGCCGGGTGTAGTTTGTGATTGGTGATATAATTGCGGATTAGTCGCTTTTGTTATTTTATTTTTATTTATTTATTGTATTTAGTAGTTTTTAGTTTATGTTATTTTTAGTCCTTTAGTATTAGTTGCTTTTGTTATTTCATTTTATTTAGTAGTTTTAGTGTTTTTTTAGTCCTTTTATTGTTTATTTTATTTTCTTTAGTAGTTTTTAGTTATTTTATTTTTATCTCTTTAAGTAGTAATATACTTTTCAATAAATTTTTTTGGATTTTCTTTATGCTACGGTTCTTTCCCGAGGAATATTTTTGTGTTGAACCGGGTGACTTTTCCTTATGATGGATGGTATGATAACTTTCTCAAGAGAATTAGTCTTGTTTTGTATGTGGAGACTTTTGGATTGTTTGGTACTAATAAAATTAGTCTCTTGCATGTGAAGTGTGAATTAAGAATACCCCTCCGAATTTTGATTGTAAATTGAAAAAGTAAGGTGCATGGGGAAGAATAATTTTTGTGATAACTTTTTGGCTCATTTTGTGACTCTTTGCCCACTAGTTGGCATGATATTGCTCTAATTGTTCTTATTAAGAAGAGAAATTGATCCTTATGTGAGTGCGTTGGCTTGTGTGAGTGTGCAGCCATCCCTGTATAAGCGCATTAAGGTCGTCAGTATGATGGTCTTTATTTGCTTGTCCTTAGGGACATGGTGTTGCAAGGTGGTGCTTAGGAGGCAGTCATTGGAAATGATGGTGTATTACAACTTCAGGGTCAGACTTGTGTATCTAATGTTGATGGTTTGAGGAAGTTGATCCTTGAGGATACTCATAATATGCAGTATTCTATTCATTCGAGTGCTATGGATATGTATCATGATTGAAGCAGTATTATAGGTTTTGGAGGTAAGGTTGTGCGGACCTTGAGGAAGTTTGATGTTATTTGGGTCGTTGTTAGCAAATGACTAAGTCTGTGCAGTTCATTTTGGTTATGACTGATGACGTCCAAATCCACAACTAAAAAGTAAATAGACACAGTTTCATGCAATATAATATACCCAACTATGAGTCAGAGTCGAATCCCACAGAGAATAATATATAGGCGATTAGGCAATGTAAGAGAATTATCGCTTATAATGCTAAGCCAAACACTTAGAAAGGTTTTGAGAAAATATTTATAACTAATTGCGAAAATATAAACTACCCTAGAAAGCAAGTAACATGATAAATGGATACAAGCATGGATACAAGGAAAATTACACTCAAGTAACGATCCAATGTATTTCACGATTTTACAAATATGAGCGAGTTTATGTTAATTAGCCTCGGGTAATAATTCTTTATTAGCTTCTTCCAAAGACTAACAAGACTTCCTAATTGAATTATCCTAAAAATAATTAAGATATTAAGCACACCCAAATATGGATACAAGTAGTTCAATCCTATCCCTAGGTAGAATCTATAAAGTGAGGATTAACACCTCAAGTTCTTGTTAATTAATCTTTTTCAACCCCAAATTATCTTTTCCAAAATTAATTCGAAGTTAATGGGTGAGTCCTAGGGTTAGCTAATCCCTTTGGAAACATTAAAGAATAAGAATAATTAAAGAAACAATAACTCATTTCAATATAAATAAAAAGCGTTCAATACATAAGCACAACAAGATAATTAATCCATACTTTAAATATGAATATTTCCATAAACAAGATTCAAGTGTTGAAAAAAATACTACACACTTAGATATACAATACAAAGCAAGAAAATGAAGAAATGAGTAAAACTGGGTAAGAAATTCTCAACCAAAAGCTTCAAATCTTCAAGACCCAAGTGTGTGTGCAAGAACCCTAGCTCCAAGACTTGTCTTCTTTAAGTCAAGAGACTGAAAATAAGTCAAAGATATCTGCCAAATGAGCTAGGTCGTGTATTAAAGGGTTTGGGGCAAACAAAATGTGAAATTATAGAAATGCCTAGAATTGAAACGTGATATTCGCATTTGTGAAGAAAGGATCGCAATTGCAAACCATGGCATTACTGTTGATCATCGCATTTGCAGTCTCAAAGTTCACATTTGCGAATTTGGCACTGTGCACTTTGTTTCGCATTTGCGATGAACTAATTCGCATTTGCAAAGGTTGACTTGTCTGGTTGACTTCGCATTTGGGATTCCTCCATCGTAATTGTGACTTCTGCTATCTTTACTGACACGTCGCATTTGTGAATATGATGTCGCAATTGCGACATCTGAGGCTATTTTCCAGATTTCTTCTTTTCAACTTCTTTTTGATTCGTTTTCACTTGGTTTCTTCATGATCACTTCTAAATCACATAAAATCTGTAAAATAGAAGTAAACGACATTAAACACATGATTTTATCAATCAAACATAGCAAAAACTTAAGCTTAAAGACGAGATAAGTTGGTAAAATACCAACTTATCAATGATTTCTTACACCCTAGGAGTTCGACTTTGACGAGAAGGGTTTTCTTGAGCTACTAACGGAATGTGAATGCTTGATTATCATCTTGGTGTACAATACAACCTTGAGTTTTGGGATATGTTGAGGGATCTCTCAGTTATTCATTGGTGGGATGAAATGGATTCTTACAACATGTGGATGAGTGCAGGCTATCATTGATCGTATAGTGGTTGTGTCCATATCAAGGTCATAAAAAGATATTGATACAAAGTTACACAGGTGGGCTATCGCCTATGAGACGATTTGGGGGTTGAATAATTTCTTATGAGATTTCTATGAAGAGTTTTACTTTTTATCCAATGGGATGTGTGTGCTATGATGTGGGTCTAGATCGTTTAAGGAAGATGGCACAACTGTCATGCGTTTGGGAGTGCATTTAGGATGATGATTTAGGATGTGTTATAGTTGGTGCATCATGAGCCTACGATAAACTTAGTTGAGTAATAGTGTGGGATCATGGAAGTTAAGGAGGAGCAGTCATTATGGGTTCTTAGGTTGTGTGATTGTGGCTTAAGGCCTAGTGAGGGAGTCTACGATCGGATATTGGGTCATCTAGTCATGTGTTGTTATAGATTCTGGACTAAGGGACATTTGTGGATTAGATATGACTTGAGGAGGAAGACTTCGAGGATGATGCAGGCAAGGAATTTGTTGGACGCATAATATGTTGATGTTCCACTACGGATATACTGTGCGAAGAAAAGATTCACCTAGTTTCTTAAAGAGAGGTTACTTCTTTTTGAGTATTCATATAACGGAGCACAAGTCGTTCGATGTGTTTGGCTATGTATTAGGGACTGGAACAGAGTGGGCGACTCTCGAGAATGGTTCTAGCAGGTTAAAGTTCCAAGATGTGGTACTTAAGGATTTATCAGATTCATTATGTGGCTAAGGATTTAAGATTCATATTAGATTATGACGAGGACTTGGAGAAATTCTATATCATTATTGATCCTACACAGTATTAGAGAGATGAAAGGAACAACTTCAGATTCATCGAAGGACTTCTTAGGTCAGACATTTCGGTTTGAGGTACTTTTGGGTGCACGAAGGAGAATAAAGTGGCTTACGGATCTTAAGATTACGTGGTTTTGTGTTAGGATCAATTGGTATGAGTTTGCTTAAGGACCATAGTGTATTGGAAAGAAAAGTGATGCCGCGAAGGCAAGTCAAGATTAGTATGAAGAAGTTGGGTCAGAATAGCAGTGGCTCGGATCAGTATGGTAATAGAAATAACTGGTTCATTTGGTATGATAGGGCTTTTCAGGTACTTTTATGGTAGGACTCATACTTATGACTTGTATTTGTTTGTGGGATTATTGTAATTAGATATAGCATCATGATCGATGTGGTGAGTCATGTGAGGTTTGGATTGCTTTGCAAGGTCGCGGTTCGTCTTCAGGCGAAAGGATTGGGATCAGAGATAGCACAAATGATTTGAGTTGCTTAAGGAGCATAATAGTATAGATTTCAGCATCACCAAGAAGTGAATATATTGTAGAGGGTGGTTGCAGATGGGGTCTATAGGTAATTCGACTAAGCGCTATGGAAATTGTGTGATGGTCAGTTATTGAGGTTCATATTTTAGCTGCCTGACATGGAAGGATATATGGATATGCATGTTTTCGATATGCTTGCAGGTGCGACTTCATATTTGTGTTTGAGTAGGCATGTCGAAGTTACTAGGATGAGGAATCTTGCACTTTTGGGGTACAACGGTTGAATTTCTTGAAGTGGGCCTATCTCTTTATTTATGGTCAGTAGAGGTGTGTCATAGTGAGATAGCTGGTCATATGTATGTTTGTCATGGTCTATTTAGAGGGTTTGTGCTTGATAAAGCTCTTGGTTTATGGTATTTGATATGTTGTAATTTTCCTAGGTGTTGTGGTATATCTTTCTTGAATTCTTGGTTTGAGGAGTATAGTTCAAGAGGTTGTTGGCATTATTTATGTATGTTGAGATGATGAAAAAGTTAAGAACTTTAGAGACTTAAGGACTTGTATTATCAATGCATTGGGTTCCATGAATTTGTAGTTGATCACGAGTGGTGTAGTTAGTAATTGTGTTGATAACGGGTTGCAGGTATATTCACAGTTATGGTCGGTGGCTTAGAGGTTTCATGTGTGTCCATGAGTGGAGGTTGGCATGGGTCCTTATTAACTTATGGAAGACTTATTACTACTTCCGAAGAAGGTGGGATTAGTTTAGTTGTCTACTGATAGAACAGTTGAGGATGTGCATTCCGTAGCGGGTCTGATTTCCTTGTATAGCATAAGGTGTCATATGGGTGTGGCATCCGGAAGGGGTAAAGTTATATGGGATACTTTCTACTATCGAAATTGATAGGGTAGTAGCTCACTATGTGATTAAGGTTGTTATGGCAGGAGGTTTGGTACACGAGTTGAGTTTTGTTGAGTTTGCTTAACTGTTGCATAATGAAAAGGTGGAATAAGTTGTATAACTACTTATAGACTTATTATAATAGAACACCACAATCTCAGAGAGTTATTGGGTGAGGAGTTATTTTTTCACAGAATTGTCATAGTTTGGTTATTGCTTATATGGTGCAAACCATGTCGTTTGAGGTTCCATATAGAATTTGGTGTAACTTATGGGTCGAGAAGCTTGCACTACATGAGATGAAGCTTATGGACCTGGAACAAACACGATCGAGAGATAAGGTATATTTGGAAGAGAATACCTTCAGGCAACCTAGAACAGGAAATGGTTCTTACTGGACGAGAGGAATCTACTATTTGCTGATATGGTGAGTAGCTATGAGTTTCTACAGGGTTCTTGCATCATTATCAGTGTTACGAAGGCTTGGAACAAGGATTTATTTGAGATAAGGTATTCTTACCGATATCGGATTTGGTAATGAGCATTATTGCGATCAGAAGAAATTACTATGGGTGTATGAGTTATGGGATATATCAAGTGGTTACATCTTGAAGGTAAATTCATAACTCGATATAGGTTATTGGAATTGATACCGTGAATATAGACAAGAATTGGATCTTAGAGGAAGACCCAGGTATTGAAGTTGGGTTTAAAGGCTTATAAACTAAGGTTGAGGGAGGAATCTCGTTTAGGATATGCTAATGGATATATATAGATTGAGGTGAAATAGAATCACCCATGAGTTTCAGCATCTCCTTCCATTATTTGAGCTTTTCCATAGGTTCATTTGATGTTTTATGACTTGAGGGTATGAGTGATTTTGGTCCCAAGAGGTTTAGAAATGATTTGTAACACTTAGTTCCTAAATAGGAGCTTTAAGTTGGAAGAGTTGGCCAATGTTTGACTTTTGGGTAAACGAACTCGGTATCTAGTTTTGAAGGTTCCAGTAGGTTCATATGATGATTTTGGACTTGAGCGTATGTTTGTATTTGGTTTTGAAGGTTCCTAGAAGGATTATCCACAATTTGTCGAAAGTTGGCAATTTGAAGAACATAAGAGTTCATAGATTTGAAGAAGAGTTGACTTTGATGACTCCAATTGGTATTCTGAGACTTTGGATAGGTCTATATAGTTGAATTGAACTTGTGTGTAAAGTTTGGAAGTAATACGAAGTGTCTAAGTATGATTTGGACATTGTTTTGAAAGAATAAAGATTTAAGAACTTAAGAGAAATTATATTCGATTTGAGACTCGATTCCTTATATTCCAGTGGGTGGTTTGAGCCTTTGGAAAAGTTTATATGGGATATTTGGACATGTAGGAATGGTTGTATGGGGTCCCGAGGGGAGCGGGTGAGTTTTGGCGCATTTGGAGCGAGTTCTGAAAGAATTAAGTTGCTGAAACAGGACTTTTCCATAGATGACCTAACTTCAAAAGAGCATTTCTCCCAATCTATAAAGGATTTTAGGATGCGGTTTAGATGAGATTGTATCCCTTTGAATCTAATTTTTGGTGGTTCAAACCGTTCGTTATCCGGATTTTATACATGGAGTTATGTCCATTTTACCAGAAAGCGGCCAGTGCAGAATTTTGGGACTGTTCTATTATGCGATGGTTATGCGATCCGCGAATTCGATGTGCGGACCGCGAAGCAAATGGTCGGTCACCTGGGCAATTATTTGTCAGCTACTTTGGGAAGCTATATAAGGTTGAGTTTTGTAATTTTTATTTTATTCTCAACTTTTGGAGCTCATTTTGAGATGTTTGAGGTTAGGGTTTCACCCACAAGCTTGGAGTAAGTGATTCTAACCTAAACCTATGCTTTATTTATGAATTTATCACTAGATTTAATATCAAAACATGGATTTGAAGAAGAGAAATTTGGGGGTTTTATCTACAACTTAAGAGAGTGTCTTTTGGGGTTTTGAAGACCGATTTAAACTCGAATTTGAAAACTACTTATATATTTAGACTCGTGTGGTTATGGGTCATCGGGATTTGATCTTGGACTCGGGTTTTGACCATGTGGGCATGGATTGACTTTTGTTGACTTTTGAAAATTTGATTAAGGATTGAAGCTTTATTATTTAAAATTTATTCCAATGGCTTTGTTTACGTTATTAAGTTGTATTTGACTAGATTCGAGTCGTTTGATGTTGAATTGAAAGAAAAACGTGATTGTTGTTGATTAAAGCTTGCTGGGTAGAGGTAAATCTCCTGGCTATCTTTATAAGAGGACATTCTCCTCATAGGTGATCTATTTGCTACATGTTGTTTGATTTAGGATCCACGTATATACGTGGTGGCGACCGTATGTGCATATCTAGATAATGACCATATCCGGTAAATGTTTGGCATGTGATTATGCCTTGTTTGAACTATGTGAGCTTATTACTCATGATTCGTTGATTTTATGACTACGCGATGACTTGTAATTGTGGCTTAGAAGCATGTCTAGGGATGTGACTAGTTAAATTAAGCATAAAAGATTGTTTTGTCATATTGAGCTTCTTTGTTGAGTCGTAGTCATATACATGTCTTATTGATTCTTGATTTAGTTGTTAAATGGCTTATTTCATTCATGGTAAATATTATGATAAAATATTGAACGATGTAATTTCTTATTGAATTAATGAGTGAATTAAATTACATGATTAGACACAACCATTATTCGTACGGCCAAGATAGCCAACACGTGATTTTGATGTCAATTGGTGGCTACTATCGCAATTGGGAGGCTATGTGTGTAATTTGTCATCAATTGAAGACTACATGTAATTAGAGATTATACTTATAATAATTGACTACACTTAGCTCATTAGCATTAACTTAGGGGTATTTGAGTATTTTGTAGCCAAATACCCACTCCAGTATAAATAGCCTTTAAGGCTTTTATTTTAGGTAGACTTGATGAATAATAAACTTGAAGACATGCAAGTCTCACACTCTTTCCTTATCTTTTAATTAATGTATTTATGAGTTTATGCCTTTAATTCCTTTATTGCATAGTTTATACTTTCATTAGTGTTAAATTAGTCTTAATTGGTGATTGATTAGTAGTGAATGCTTAATTGCTTAATTACTTTATCCGAGTTTTCAAGAGTTGCCTATCTCTTGCGGTTTTTCTTAGCTTAGGGTTACAATTGAGTTCATAGAGATAATTAGGCTCCATAGCCTAATTGGTTCTTGTTCTTCCGATCAATTGTAAGTCTAGCTCTTATTTTTGATTTCGCGTATTTTGCAATATCTGTATTTTCGTTCATAATCCGTATCATCTTAGTATCAGACAAGGATTTGTCTATCAAACCTTAGGTTGTGTTTTAATTATTTTCAAATTAGAAAATCACAAAAAAAAATTTAAAAATAACCAAAAAAATTGGAGTTACTGTCCATCCGTGTTGCTCCCTCCGTTCCAAAGTAGATGAGTTACTTTCCTTTTTAGTCTGTTCCAAAATAAACGATACATTTCTAAATTTGAAAATAATTCAATTTTAAACTCTTCATTTTACATATTTGTGTGATTATAAGTATAAGTTTTTATAATCACACAAATATCATAGCCCCACATCTTACCTTTTAGCTTTTTAAGCTTTTAAGACAGTTTAAAAAAAATTATTTCCTTAAAGTTCGTGCCAAATCAAACTAATAATTTTGTTTCAAAAGTTATAAATTGTTATTGTTCTTTATCACTAATACCTTCCAAAATTCTGAAAATTTGAGTCTTGATCGATTCATAGCTTGAGTGATTGATGATTTGAGTTTGAATTGAAAGTTGCTTTGAGAATTGAACCCTAAGACGACGAATAGCAGAAGCAAAATTGGGGATTTTGCTCCAGGACTGAAATTTGGGTTTGAATTCGCTCGTGTGTGCTAGATTCTAGTTGGAAGCATCATTGTGAAGCTCAATCAAAAGATTAGGGTCGATTGAAGCTGGTTTTACAAATTTGTGGTTCAAATTTGTCGAACAAGTTTTTGATGAAGACGACGACCAGGGTTCTCTGATTTTCTGGGTGTTTGTTCAATTAGGTAACTAGGGTTTGATCTTGGAGTGCTTTAGAAGTTGAATCCAAAGTTTGAAATCATTTGGTGAAGATTTGAGTGAGATTGAACCGAAATTTTGAGCCGAGCTCGAAGAACATTGAAGAACAGAGAACAATTTCTGGGATTGAGTTTGAAGCCGCGTAGCCTACGCCTCATTCCTACGCCCTTCTCTACGCGACTACTCGACGCAACAGGTTTGACTCTTCTAAGTTGAAACTTAGCTTCATGAGCTAAATTTCATCTTTGAGTTCTGGGAATTGAAAATAGCTTCTAATTCTACTATAGTCCTAATCCATTGAGTGTTATTGATTAAGGAATTTGAGTTGAGTACTCGAGTTAGTAGTATCTTCGTATTGAATCTGAGTTCGATGATAGACTGCTTGGTGAGAATATGATCCTACTTGTGATCAAAGTTAATATGGGACTGTCGTCGAATGCATTTTAGTTGATAGTAGTTGTTAGCGACTCGAATTTGAGATGTTGTTTTGAAATTGTATGAACTGAGTTAGTTTCCTGAATTGAGAATTCTTGTCGCAAATCCTGAGCTGAATATTGTTTGGGAGTTCTGTAGACTTTGTTTGAAATTCTATTGCTGCATTTTGCTGAAGGTTTGAAGGCAAAAGAGGGGTGTACAAATTTCTTTAAGCATTAAATCTTGAAGAACATTGTCCTGTTCCTGAAATTCTGTCCTTGCTAAATTGAGCAGCTCTCTCTGCTGAATTAAACAGTCTGCAAAGTGTACTGAGTTTGAGTTTTTAACTGGTTGCTAGAAACTGCAAGAAAACTGAAAACTGTATGGTCTAATTGAGCATTGTTTACTGCTGAGAATTGTTTGAGCTGCTGTTTGCTAATTGAAAGGCTGTTCAGCTTTGGTTTGTGCTGAGTTTTAAGAAGTTTGGTTCAAGTTTGAGATTTTTGAGGTTTTGAACCTAAGTTTGAGCTGCAGTAGGTGGAGCAGATTTCCACATTAGTTGACAGCAGAATTGCACAAGTTTCAGCAGGTTTTGACAGCAAACTTGCACCAATTTTTGCCAGAAATTCCAGATTGTTTTGCAAGTTCCAGTTTCTGCAGCAGAATAGCTTCTGCATTGTCCAGCTTCTGTTGATAAGTTCAGCAGTCTATGTTTCTAATCAGTTTTTTCTGCAGTATTTTTGGCAGCAAATCTGCACATTTTGAGCTCCCAGTTTTTGCACAGTTGAGCTCTGCTTAGTTGACTGCTTTGTTAGCCAAAATTCAGCAGTGTATGATCAGCTTTGAGCAGTAATTTGCTAGCCAAAATATCTGCACAGTTGAGCTGAGGAGTCTGCACTTGCTGCAGCAATTTGTGTACAGTTTGAGAAGCATTCCAACAGCAGATCAGCAGCAACTACTGGACTGATTTCTGCCCAACAAATCTGTTGTTTAGTTCCAGTTCAAGCCAAGGTTTTGAGCATCAGCTACACAGTTTCCCTGCCATTGTTAGACTGTTTTCCTGTAGGTTGCAAGTCTGCATAGCTGCAGCATAAAAACTGCCCTGTTTCTGCTCTCTTTGGTTCTAAGTTGCTGAGTTTGTTTTTGCTCTGGACTGAAAGGTTTTGCATCTGTTGTGTGAGCATCTGCATATCAGTTGCTTCAGGTGGTTAGGGTGAAAGGTTGGGCATAGTATCAATCCCAGAAAATTACAATAAGTCCAGAGAAGTCAAAAATTGAGAAGATCAGAAGTTTAGGAGTTTCTGTCCAGTTTTCTGTCAAATTATTATGTCCAGTTTTTTCTGTCCAGTTGTTAATTTTCTTTTTGTTTTTTAATTCTAAACTAGTGTAAACTTGATATTAGTTTATATTAAGTTTTAACCTAGTTCTTTGTATGCTTAATTTTGTTTCGTGCCAATTGTGTTTATCCTACAAATTGAGTAACAATTAAACTTATATTGTGGTTTTAAGAATATGTAATTTAAACCAGCACCAATTGATAAACAATGAATTAAATAGATAAATTGGACAATAAAATAAATCAAATCGGTCTGCAAACAATGCCTCGACTTCGATTCGAGATAGTCTCGAGGTTAGTTAATAAGAACAGCAGAGGATGGAACAAGCAGTGATGAACAGTAAGTAAGACAAAGAAAGCAGTGTATATGTATATTCTTATCAGTGAATCATGATGCCCTACAAATGATTGGAACTCCTCTTTATGTAGTAGAGGAAACCTAATTATGATATGTCACTAATTACAGAAGGAAATCGTATAAACAACTAGTTAACCGCTTCTCATTTGGTTCGTGCCGAGATTCACGCCATGATCCACGACCAATCACGGATATCCGTCCCGAGATTCACGCCGTGATATTCTACCGGTTACTGATATCTCGTCATTCCGTTATTATGCTCCCCTCGAAGTCGGTCATACTTGATCTCGATTGTTGCTGGCCTCGGTCTCAACGTACACTTCGATCTCTAGGCTTGATGTCTCATCTTCAAGCTCGGGTCTGATTTATTACGAGGCTACCCCCAATGCAACTCCCTTGTCTCGATCAAACAGCAAAATTGGGTAGGCCCGATTTTGACCGTATACAGATAGTCCCCTCGTTTCTTGGAGTGTAACGAGAAGAAACGAACTGAGCCTTTGATTTAGTACCTCGATCAATTATGACGTCAACATCGTGACGTAAGCGACAGAAGCGATTGAAGCGTCGCGTCTGCGCAGTTCCCAAAGTCATTAATTAACGCAGTTGATGGTCGGCCACCAATGTTTTCAAACCGTCAAAGTGGCTATTATAAATAGACCACCTTCATAATCTTTTCAAACGTTACTTTCAAACTTCTTCTAATCTTCAAAAGCTCTTCTATTCTCTTCAAGTCCATCAACTTTGTCGGTTTTCGTTTGCCAATCTCTTATTAAAATTCAAATTCCGCCTTTTCCTTCCTTAAACCTCATATAGCAATGGCAAAAACATCAAAGACCGTTCCTCAAGAAGAAAAGGCCTCCTCATCGAGGTCGGGTGGCAAAACACCGGTGGAGCCACGTATCGAAGAGTGCATCCCCGGGCCATGTGAACTTACTTCCGACTTTAAAGTCGAAAAACCCTCTTCGGTTCCTGGCCGATGAGAGCCCATGTCTAGATATATTTGTTCGATATCTGAAGGTGACTCGAGCAGGTGAAAAAGGACTGCCACTGGGAGAATAAAGAGGTGGTGATTCCTACTCCCGAAGAGGACATCACCACTCATGTGAAAGGGTTCTTAAGTGTGTATACTTACCCTTTCACACTGGGTTACGTCGATCCCGTTATAATCGACTTCTGCTGCCAATACTAGGTAATCCTAGGCCAGATCTACCCCTCTTTTTGGCGTATTGTCATTTTGCTCAGATTCTTCTCGAGCAAGATCGAGGGGATGTCTTTCACCCTCGATCATCTCATTAGGCTATACAGCCCCCATCTTTATCGGGGCGGACTGATAAGGCTTCAGCGTCAGGCCACGAAGGTGCTATTCTCGAGCATATACGAGGACAAGGACTGAGGATGGATATGTCGGTTTGCCCGAGTCAGGACCTCCGATTTAATCCCCGCCGAGAAGATGTCATTCCCCGAAGAATGGAACATGAAGCGTAAGTAGAACTTCACCGATAACGTTTGATTACTTGTTATGTTTCCTTTACCTCTTCTCATCTATATTCTTCTTTATGGTACAGCTTCCCCCTGGTTTCCTGGTGCAGTCCCGGACCTTGCAGGTTGGGTTCGACAATTGGTTTCAACTTCTTCGTATATTGAGCGCTCGTGGCGTGATTTGGCTAAGGGTCGATGGGAGGCCAAAAATCATGGTAAGTTCCCCTGTCCGTGTTTGATGCTTTCCTGTGAAATACTTTCTTTTAACTTGATATCTTCTCATACAGGTCTTGGAGATAATGTCGTTATGAGGCCACCTCCCCTCGGGGAAGAGGAGATCCCGAAGCCGACCAAAGATAAGAAAAGGATAAGGGCCTCACCACCAGATACCCCAAGGCCCAAGAAAAGCAGGGCTCGAAATTCGAAGACTGATCTCGCCGTTCTACATGCTGATGTAGTCCAAACGCTACGAGATGAAGACGATGAGGGAGAAGATACCGACTGCCTGCTGGTGGCTCGGAAGAGGGAAAGCATCGAAGCTTCGAAAGCTGCTGAGCCGGTGACGGTCGAGGGGGTTCGGTCGCAGACCGAGGTGATCTCGGGGGAAGGTCCGAGCAGAGTCCCCGAATCATCGGGTGTTGATGATGCCTCCTGTCGTGATGAGCAACCGGCGGGTGTGCCCGAAGGGTCTAGTTTTGAGGCCCTTCAAAGAGAAGAGAATGCCCCAAGTGACTCACTCGGGGCAATTAATATTAACTATTCGCCGCCCGGCCTTACGTTCTCTGAGGGGCAGTTTCGGGATGCCCGGTCCATGGGGACCCCCGATGTGGGGACGGCCCCCGAAGGGGATGATATATTTTTTGGTTGCTTCGCGGGGGTCGATGATGTTTTCGACCTTGACGCATCACTAATTTTTGATGAGGCTCAGCGGCTTCTGAACCAAGTGAGTTTTAGCCCATGCTACCATGCTTGTGTTTGTTCGTATTTCTCTAAGTCTGATTTCCTTTCTTTCTGTACAGGCTACAGCGCTCCATCGAGAAACGTCTTCCAAGTACCGAGCTGAGCTAGCCCGATGTGAGGCTGATCTCAAAAAGCTTACGGAGGAGAGAAACGCCCTCAAACTCCTCTATGTGCACAAAGAAGAGGAGATCATGAGCATTCGAGCCGAGCTGACAAGAATTCATCGAGATCAGACCGAGCTCATTCAACGGGTAATGTAAATTTTTGGGAGCTTGTTATGTATTAACTTGATATTGGAAACTAACACTTTGATCCTACAGGTTCAACAGAAGGGCGAATTGGTTGAGCAGCTTCGTGAGGAGGCCAAGATGAAAGAGGCAGAGACTTTGGGTTGGAAGCAGAACATGGACCATCTCGCCTCGAAGAAAGAAGCGGTTCGGGCCCAACTGTCTTCGATTGAGCATCAACTCCAAAGTGTGAAGGCGGAGAACTTGGCCCGAGCCTAGAAGGTTGAAGAGCTCGAGACTCGGTTGGCCGCGGAGCTTGCAAGGGCCACATCCGAGGCAGAGGCGCTCGTGGCCTCCTACCGAGCTGACACTGAAGCCGCTAACACTCGGGCAAAGGAAATTTCTGACGCTGCTGAGGTTAGATTGTCCCGTCTTGCCGAGCATGCTAGGCGCCAGTCCCGAAGAGAGACTCTTGAGGAGGTACATGCTCGTGGCTTCGACCTCACTACTGATATAGAGAATGCGAAGGTTTTGGAGAACGAGGCCGGAGCTTTGCTTTCCGATGAAGAAGACTCTGCGAGTGGATCCGAGAGCGGAGATGAAGATGAAGCTCCCGAAGATGCGGCTCCCGAGGTGGACTAGGCAATTAGGATTTTTCCTCCTTTTGTTTTTTGTGTAAGACCCTGAGTGGTCTATGTAAATACTTTGCATATATGAAAGATTTCTTTTCTTTCCGTTTCGTCTCCGATTTCTGATTTATGATAAATTTTGTTTTGCCTTTGCCTTGTGAAAACTTTGTTGCAATCGGGTTATTGTAGCCTCTATAATCGAGTGAGCAATAGCTCGAACTCGGAGTAGAACAAACCCTTAGGTTTTTTAGTTAAGCGAAGACGAGTCCCCGAGCTTAACAATATCTTCGGGATTTTAATTTCGGATGGCTTGATCGTAGCCGTAAATGTACTGCTTTTATAGCCGAGTTCGAGTAAGTTTCGAACTCACAGTAACAGACCCCTTAAGGTTTTATATCAAATAATGATGAATCCTCGAGCTATATTTTATTTGAGCTCGGAATAGTGGAACCCTTAGGTACGAATTGAATGAGAACAAAATCTCAAACTCTAAGTGTATTGGCCCTTAGGCTCTTTAGATTGGGCCGATATGGCCTCTAAAAGATGGCTATTGTTTCCCTTTTTCGGCTTAGAAGACTTAGTAAAACAAAATTCTTTATGCCTTAACATGTATTCTTTACCCATTGTGTTTTTTGAGGGTTCGATGTCGATTGAAACCCCTTTGCTTTTTGTGCCTTAGCACATTTGTGTTAAGATAATTTGATATCTCTTAAGGTTTTTCGAGGGCTGATTTTATCCAAGCCCTTTTGATTACATGCCGAGGGTAGCCTTTTTTAACCAGTTTTTCAAAGAATTCGAAGGCCTATTTTTATTGCGGAATTCGGATGTCTCCGAGCCACTTTAATTTGACCGTAGCCTTTGGGTATGCCTCTTGGGCTTATTTTCCAATAACACTTCAAACTTGTTCGAAGTGTTAGTCCCCGAGAGTGATGCCCTTGGCCTATAGATCGAGGGGTGCCTCTTTGAGGTCTTATAAATTTGAATTTAGATTACTCGAATATGTCGATCGTCGATGGAAGTCCCCGAGTGTACGAGGTATATTTGCATTTGGCCTTTAAGCCATTTCTCTCAAAATCATAAGTATGGAGCTTGTATAGTAGAAAATTTTCTTTGATACACAAGATGTTTGATATAGAAAGAATGCTTCTTTGTATAATTTATACATGCGTACATGTTTTGCCATCGGGGTTCGACTAATCTATACGGACACGGTTCATTCGACCGTTTGGCCCATTACAAAGCTTCTCTATCGAGACCCTTTGACACGAAGTATTTTCCTCAAAAATGTAACATCCGAGGGTGATGCCCCCCAGTATTCGAGGTTGATTGTAAAGAAGCCTTAGATACTGTTGAATCGTCCTCAGGTATCACATAATTGTTGCCTCGTTAAAAACTTCGCCGGAAAAACCCACTTGGGACAAAAACCGATCTAAGGGAAAAAAAGTGCAACGCGTGCTTTAAAACCTGAAGTATATATATCTTCGATTGATCATCTGCTGTGAGTTAGTGTCGAATATATAAATGAAAAAAGGGAATAAAGTCATACCTTAGCAATAATACCGCTTGAGAAGCGATATGTTCCAATTATTTGGCAGTTGTTCGTCGTCCATCGTGCCGAGCTTATAAGATCCCTTTCCGACGATGTCGAGGACTTGGTAGGGTCCTTCCTAATTTGGGCCGAGCTTTCCTTCACTAGGATCTCGAGTGTTGGTGGTGACTTTCCTCAGGACTAAGTCCCCGACTCTGAAGTGGCGAAGGTTGGTTCTCCTATTATAGTATCTTTCGATTCGTTGCTTTTGTGCA
>AWOL01S0014111.1:63181-85417 GCA_000715115.1 Nicotiana otophora
TAGGGTGATACGGCGTTGATAATATCCTTTTTATTTTGTGGTCTTCGAGGAATTTCGTCACTTTGTTGCCGATAAATTGTTTTTCATTGTCACACACTATTTCGGCAGGTATCCCAAATCGACATACGATGTGATCCCAGATGAAGTCTATAACCTCTTTCTCTCTCACTTTCTCGAATGTCTGTACTTCAACCCATTTAGAGAAATAGTCAGTCATAAATAAAATGAACTTGGCTTTACCTGGGGCCGATGGCAGAGGGCCGACGATATCCATCCCCCACTTCATGAATGGCCATGGGGATAGAACTGAATGAAGTTGTTCTCCGGACTGATGGATTATCGGTGCAAACCTTTGACATTTATCACATTTTCGAACAAACTCCTTAGTGTCTTTTTCCATACTATCCCAGTAGTATCCTGCTCTAATGATTTTGTGAATCAGTGATTCGGCGCTGAAGTGGTTCCCACAAGTGCCTTCATGGACCTCTCGTAGAACATAATCGGTGTCTAAGCATACTGCCAATGGTCCATCGAATGTCCTTCTGTATAATGTTCCACCTTCAGCCAATGTGAATCGAGCATCTCTGGTTCGTAGGGCCCTCGACTCTTTAGGGTCCGATGGGAGTTTCCATTCTTCAAGTATTCAATATATTTATTCCTCCAATCCCAGGTTAAGCTTGTAGAGTTTATCTCGGCGTGACCTTCCCCGATCACAGATCTCGAGAGTTGAACGACAGTCCCCGAGCTGATCTCATCTTCCTCGACCAATGACCCTAAACTTGCAAGTTCATCGGCCTCACTATTTTGTTCTCGAGGTACATGCTGTAAAGTCCATTCCTTGAAACGGTGCAAGGTTACATGCAGCTTGTGCAAATACCTTTGCATTCTATCCTCTCGAACTTCGGAAGTTTTGTTTACTTGGTTCACCACCAGTAAAGAGTCACACTTTGCTTCAATGACTTCTGCTCCTAAGCTTTTAGCTAGCTCGAGACCTGCAATCATGGCCTCGTACTCGGCCTCATTGTTAGTCAACCTAGAAACTTTGATAGATTGCCTAATAGTGCTACCCGTGGGCGGCTTCAAAACGATGCCTAGCCCGGACCCCTTCACATTAGAAGCACCGTGTGTGGAAAGGGTCCACACCCCCGATGATGTACCCGATTTTAACAAGAGTTCCTTTTTGACTTCGGGTACGAGGGTTGGCGTGAAATCGGCCACGAAGTCCGCTAAAATTTGAGACTTGATGGCCGTCCTGGGTTGATATTCGATATCGTACCCACTGAGTTCGACGGCCCATTTGGCCAATCGGACCGATAGTTCGGGTTTGTGCAAAATATTATGAAGTGGGTAAGTGGTTAATACGCATATGGGGTGACATTGAAAGTATGGTCTTAACGTTCTAGAGGTGTTTATCAGTGCAAGTGCCAATTTCTCCAAATGTGGATATCTAGTTTCTGCTTCTCCTAAGGTTCGACTTACATAATAAATGAAAAATTGTGTACCTTGCTCTTCCCGAACTAGGACACCACTTACCGCGATTTTCGATAATGCCAAGTACAAGTAAAGGTTTTCATCTGCCTTTGGAGTGTGAAGCAGTAGTGGGCTCGATAGGTATCGCTTCAATTCCTCTAATTCCTGTTGGCATTCCGGGGCCCAGGCGAAATCGTTCTTCTTTTTGAGCAGAGACAAAAATATGTGGCTTCGATCCGATGACCTTGAAATGAATCGGCCTAAGGCGGCTATCCGTCCAGTCAGCCTCTGCACGACTTTTACACTGTCCACGACGGTGATGTCTTCGAGGGCCTTGATTTTTTTGGGGTTGATCTCGATTCCCCGATTCGATACCATGAAGCCAAGGAACTTGCCCGAACCGACCCCGAAAGCACATTTCTTGGGGTTGAGCTTCATGTTGTATTTCCTTAAAATCTCGAATGTTTCCTGCAAATGAGCCAAATGGTGCTCTGCGCGCAGGGACTTAACTAGCATGTCATCAATATAAACTTCCATTGGTTTACCTATTTATTCTTCGAACATTTTATTTACTAGGCGTTGGTAAGTAGCTCCTGCATTTTTTAGCCTGAAGGACATTACATTATAACAATATGTTCCATAATTGGTGATAAATGAAGTTTTTTCTCGGTCCTCCAGGTTCATTTGGATTTGATTGTACCCGGAATAGGCATCGAGAAAAGTAAGGATCTCGTGGCCGACCGTGGCATCGATCATGCGATCGATGTTAGGTAGTGGAAAAGAATCTTTGGGGCACGCCTTGTTTAAATCCTTATAATCTACACACATTCTAAGTTTGTTCCTTTTTTTAGGGACTACAACTACATTGGCTAACCATTCGGGATATTTCACCTCCCGAATAGATCCTATTTTGAGAAGTTTAGTTACCTCGTCCTTTATGAATGCGTGCTTTATCTCGGACTAGGGTCTTCTCTTTTGCTTCACCGGTTTGAACCTAGGGTCTAGGCTTAGCCGATGCGTCGTTACCTCTGGTGGGATCCCTATCATGTCTAAATGGGACCAAGCAAAACAATCTATGTTATCAATAAGAAATTGAATAAGCTTTTTCCTGAGTTCGGGGGTTAATCCCGTTCCCAGGTATACCTTTCGCTCGGGTAGGTACTCGATCAATATAACCTGTTCCAGCTCTTCGACCGTTGATTTCGTGGCGTCAGAATCTTCGGGAACAATAAAAGTTCGAGGGGTCAGAAAATCCTCTTCTTCTTCTTCCATCTCCTTCTTCCCTGATTCGATCGAGGCTGGTGGCTGTGATTGCTATTTGACTTCCTGTTTACTTTTGATGCTCGACCTTTTCGAGGTTGATAGTGTCGATATCGGCGTTACCTCATCGACCGCAAATATTTCCTTTGCAGCATGCTGCTCCCCGTATATTGTTTTTACACCGTCCAACATTGGGAATTTCATCATTTGGTGGAGAGTCGAGGGACTGCCCTCATATTGTGGATCCAAGGCCTTCCGAGTAGTGCATTGTACCTCATGCCGCCCTCGATTACGTGGAACTTGGTATCTTGAATGGTTCCAGCCACGTTTACTGGTAGAATAATCTCCCTTTTAGTTATTTCAGTGGCCACACTGAAGCCGTTTAAGACCCGAGCTGCGGGCACGATTTGATTTTGTAGGCCGAGCTGCTCCATCAGCCTCGATCGGATGATATTCGCTGAGCTACCTGGATCCACTATAACACGCTTAACTTGAACTTTATCTAATAAGATAGAAATTACCAGAGCGTCGTTGTGGGGCTGAGAAATGCCTTCTTCTTCTTCGTTGTTGAATGATAAAGTGCCTTCGGGCACATAATCTCGGGTTCATTTTTCCCTAGTGATTGATACCTTAGTGCGTTTGAATATGGGTCCATGTGGAATGTCGACCCCATAGACGATCATATGAATGACATGTTGGGGCTCCTACTTTTCATTTTTCCTGTTGGCGTCCCTTTCTCTGAAATGATTCTTGGCTCGATCGCTGAGGAACTCTCGAAAGTGTCCCTCATTGAATAGACGGGCTACCTCCTCCCTTAATTGCCTGCAATCCTCGGTCTTGTGACCATGCGTGCCATGATACTTGCACATCAAATTTGGGTTTCTTTGGGAAGGATCGGTTTGTATGGGTCTGGGCCACATAGTATCTTTGATCCTTCCGATTGCCGATACAATACTCAATGCATCGATGCTAAAGTTATATTCCGATAACCGAGGGGCCTCTGTGGGATCGGCATACTTGTCAAAACCACTTTTGCTCATAAGTCCCCGAGAATTCTGTCCTCGATCACTTCTTCGATCGCTCCGGGCGGAATTGCGTCCTGAACCATTGTTCCTTCGATCTGTGGTATATGGTTGATATCGGTCTCGGTTCGATCTTGGCTCCCTGTTGATGTCCCTCTGGTTTTTAACTGCCGACCTGTTAGGATGTACTGAACTGGAAGGGGCTCCTAATTGGTCGTCCTAGACCCTAATCTTCGATTGATATCGATTGTGCGCATCTGCCCAGGTTACAGCTGGATACTCGATCAAATTTTGTTTCAACTGACGTGATGCTATCGAACTCCGCTCGTTCAACCCTTGGGTGAAAGCTTGAACGGCCCAATCATCTGTGACCGGTGGCAACTCCATGCGTTCCATTTGAAATCGGGATACGAACTCCCTCAACATTTCATTATCCCTTTGTCTTACCTTGAAAAGGTCCGATTTTCTCGTTGCGACCTTTATGGCCCTGGCGTGTGCCTTTAGAAAGAATCTGCTAACATGGCAAATGAGTCGATGGAATTTGGTGGAAGGTTGTGATACCAAATCATTTCTCCCTTCGAAAGGATCTCTCCGGATTGTTTCAACAACACAGATTCGATTTCATCATCTTCTAAATCGTTACCCTTGATGACACACGTATATGAAGTAACATGCTCGTTGGGATCGATGGTCCCATTATATTTGGGTATGTCTGGCATACGAAACTTCTTTGGAATAGGCTTCGGAGGCGCACTTGGAGGAAACGGCTTTTGTACAAACTTCTTCGAATCCCTCCCTTTCAAGATTGGTGGTGCCCCCGGTATCTGGTCAACTCGAGAGTTGTATGCTTCCACTTTTTTATCGTTGGCTTCGATTCTTTTCTCTCCCGATTCAATTCTTTTGGTGAGCTCCTCGAGCATTTTCATTACCGCAGGATCAGTCCCCGATTCGTTACCATTCGACCTTTCCGGTACTGGCTCGGTACGGCAAGTAATTTCCGGCTCGACCCTATTCGGAGCTCTATGTTGATTTTGTAACTGAGTAATAGCGGCTTGTTGAGCCTGAAGCATCTCGAATATCACTTGGAGACTGACTCTTTCGTCTCCTCTGCCTTGTGTTCCTTGGTCACTAGATCGGCCTTCTCTGCGTACGCTCCTATCAAGACATGCACCTAGCTCCGCATTTAGAGCAACGTGCGAACTGACATCGACTGGGTTGGCAACCGGTGTTCCCACGAAATTAGCCTGTGGCACCTCGACTCCTGGAGTAATCACATTTTCGTTTTCACCGTGAAATCCGAGGTCGTTGTCACCGTGTGTGGATGCGTTTTGTGAGTTTGACATGTTTTAACCTGAAAGCAAAGATACTTGACAAGAACAAGCATAAAATAGTGTGTTTTACCAAAATCAGTACTAAACAATCACTATTATCCTTAGCCCCACGGTGGGCGCCAAACTGTTTACCCTAAAAATTGAGTAACAATTAAACTTATATTGTGATTTTAAGGATATGTGATTTAAACCAGCACCAATTGATAAACAACGAATTAAATAGATAAATTGGACAATAAAATAAATCAAACTGGTCTGCAAACAATGCCTAGATTTCGATTCGAGATAGTCTCGAGGTTAGTTAATAAAAATAGTAGAGGATGGAACAAGCAGTGATGAACAGTAAGTAAGACAAAGAAAGAAGCGTATATGTATATTCTTATAAGTGAATCATGATGCCCTACAAATGATTGGAACTTCTCTTTATATAGTAGAGAAAACCTAATTATGGTATGTCTCTAATTACTGAAGGAAATTGTATAAATAGCTAGTTAACCTCTTCTGATTTGGTCCGTTCCGAGATTCACGCTATGATCCTCGACCAATCACGCATATCCATCTCGAGATTCACGTCGTGATCTTCGACCGGTTACTGATATCTTGCCATTCCGTTATTATGCTCCCCTCGAAGTCGGTCATACTTGATCTCGATTGTTGCTGGCCTCGGTCTCAACGTACACATCGATCTCTAGGCTTGATGTCTCATCTTCGAGATCGGGTCTGATTTATTACGAGGCTACCCCCGATGCAACTCCCTTGTCTCGATCAAACAGCAAAATCGGGTAGTCCCGATTTTGACCATATACAAATTGTTTTGTGTTTTTATCTTTTAATTCGTTGTGAAATTCTTGGTTTAAGTCTGTTTGCTTTTAATTGACCGTCCTTGTGAATACACAACTTCCACTCCACCCCGAAGACGGTTTGAACTTGTTGTGAAACCTTGGGATTTAAGTTTTCAAGCAATTTTGACATTCACTACTCGAGCGGAATAAGGCAAAAGTGAATAAGACTTTGATTACGCAAAAGTCAATTGGTGCAAAGTGTGATATACGAGGGTTGAGCGACATCAAGTGAGTTGGTGAGGACTTTTACTACTAACTTGTTTGCTCGTTTTGTATGTATCATGGAGTACATGCAAACTTCTAATCCTAATTGTGATCCAAGAAGTGAGAATCTGATGCATGAAGTTGTATCTATGCTTTATGACATAAGTAAGAAGGTTACCAATATTACCATATGGCAACACCAAATGGATGCAAGGTTGAATCCAGTGATAGAGGAATCTCACTTGAGGCAACAAGGAAGGGAGCGTAGTATGATGCTTACTAATTCCTCTACTATACCCTCTCATTCACAAGTGAGACAAATGCTTCAAAGGGAAAATTTGCAATACAACCAACCTAACCAAATACCACAAAATTTACCAAGGTAACCACAATCACCAAAGGGGCCTTATTTTCCTCCACCAAACTACCGACCACCTACCCACTACCAACCTCCAACCATACATCAACCACCACAAGTACCTCAACTACAACCTTATCAAACTCCACCACTACCTAGACCACAAATTCACACTCCACAACCATAAGTACACAATCACAACTCCACTAAGGTTACTTTCCACCACCCAAGTGTACTGCCCACAACCACACCAACCACCATTTAGACCTCAAGCACACATACCCATAATACCACACCCCAAATGACCCAACCTAGACCAACAATGAATCTACCTCCACAACATATGCCTGAAGTTCTACCAAAGAGGGACAATCTCCCTCCCCTACCACCTCAAGAGCCTCGGTTGATGAACAATCCACTTTTTCAACATGATCAAGAGGACACCTTGATTGATGTGGACCGCATCCAACATGTTTTCAATGAAGAATATAAGGGAGATGGAATATACCAAAGGGAAAGAGGCCACATGATAGGAAGGGGAAGAGGAAGAGGTCAAGTGAGAGGAAGGGGTAGAGGGAAGGGTCACCGGTTTGTACAAGAGCAATATGGAGATATCAACTACTTTGAAGAAAGTGACCATGTAACGACCCTGTCGGTCGTTTTGTGTATTGTAGTCCTATTCCCCCATTTATTGCCTTTTCTATTTTCATATGGTTATATGACTTGCCAAGGTAGTAGGTTTAGTTTCGGGGAAGTTTCGAAGTGAATTGGGACACTTAGTCCCAAGGTTGAAAGCTTAAGTTGAAAGAGTTAATCGAAGTTTGACTTTTGTAAAGATGACTCAGGAATGGTATTTTGATGATTCCAATAGTTTCGTGTAGTGATTTTAGACTTAGGCGTATGTCTGGATGTTGATTTGGAGGTTCGTAGGTTGATTTGGAAATTTTTGATGAAGTTGAAGGTTTGGAAGGTTGAGAAATTTGATCGAGAATTGACTTTGTTGATATTGGATCGGATTTTGGTTCTGGGAGTTGGGATAGGTCTGTTGTTTCATTTGGAACTTGCATGCAAAATTTGAGGCTATTCAGAGTTGATTTAATGTGATTCAGCATAAGTTTTGAAAGGTAGAAGTTCATTAGTTTCATTAGGCTTGAATTGATGTGCGTTCATGATTTTGGTGATTTTTAATGTGATTTGGGATTTCGAGTAAGTTCGTATCGTGTTTTAGGACTTGTTGGTATGTTTGGATGCAGTCCCGGGGCCCTCGGGTCTGTTTTGGATGGTTGGCGGATCATGTTTGGACTTAGAGGACTGGCTGAAGGTTTCAAGTCTAGTGCAATCGCACCTACGAGGATTTGATCGCAAGTGTGAGGCAACAGAAGCGGGCTGGTGATCGCAAAAGCGATTATTTAGCCGCACTTGCGGGACCACAGATGTGGAATCACTAGCAGAATTTTATAATCGAGGGTTTCATTATTTTTCTCATTTTGGGAGTTGTAGAGCTCGGCTAAGGGAGATGTTTGGAGTGCTTTCCACCATAATTAAGGAGGTAAGTGAAGTTTAATCACTTTTGTTGATAAATATTGATTACCCATTGATTATTATAACTAGATTATGTGAATTTAAGGAGGAATCTGAGAATTTTGGGCTATGATATTGGAGAGTAAGATTTAGTGATTTGAGGGTCGATTGGTAGTTAGAATTGGATGAAATTTGTATAGTTGGACTCGTAATTGAATGGGTGTTCGTAATTTGTGAATTTTGTCGGGTTTCGAGGTGTGAGCCTGGGGTTGACTTAAGTTTCTTTGACTAAATGTGCTGAGAGTAGGAGTGTTTGAGGATCTCACTGTGAAATCATTAACTCGACATTCATATTTGACATGTAGGCATAGAGATGTATTTTTCTCATGCAAGCTGGTAAATGAAATGTTCTTATCTTTGTTGGGCTTTACTGTTATACTGGTAAGCATGTCTAAATTCCTGATATATGGACGAGCTGAGCATGATAATCTCTTCGAGTTATTTACTGATTCCACCATCATTATATCATGTGTTGTTATTATTATTGGTCTTTGACTGTTTCTTCTGAGCTCGTCACTGATTTCAGCCCAAAGTTAAATTTGTTACTTATTGATTACATGGAGTCGGTTGTACTCATACTATACTCTGCACTTCGTGCGCATATCCAAGTTCTTCCAGGCATGGTGATTGCTAGAGTCGTGTTGGTACCGGTTGTTGGGATACTACAATATAGTTGCTATGTCGTCCGCGGAACTTGAAGTTCTCTTTCATATATTTTCATATTACTATTCTATTGTCCAGACAGTTGTACTGAGGATTGGACTTTGTATTTTGATATTCAGTAGTGTTCATGTACTCGTTGACACCAGATCGTTGGGATGGTTGTAGAGATATTGTTATTGTTTTTATCATATATTTATGATATTTCTGCCGTTTAGTTTATTAAATCATTTTTTCAAATGCACAGTTGTTATGTGACTATTAACTTTCCTAGCAAGTAGTGTTAGGTGTTGTCGCGGCTCCGTTTGGAGTAGGATCATGACAGGCCCGCTAGAGGGCCAACCTTATACTAGAAGTCCAAGAGGAGGTCTAGAAGATGATGAAATATGCCTACAAGTTCCCAAGCTAATTCTTCCACCTTTCAAAGGAACTAGTGACCCGGGAGAGTATCTTGAATGGTTACTCAAAGTAGAAAGGCACTTTGACATCTACAACATAAGTGATGCTAAAAAGGTGAAGTATGGCATTACGCAATTTGAAGGGTGCTCCATCATGGTGGGGAAAGGAGTTGAGGAGAAGGGCTAGACACAATGAACCTCTAATAACTACTTGGTGAGCTTTGAAGAATGCTTTGAGGTCAAGATATGTGCTCGATTACTATCAACATGAGTTGCTCAAGAAACATCATACTTCCTACCAAGGGAGTAAGAGTGTTGAGGAGTACTATGAAGAGATGGAGACTATAAGATTGAGGTGTGATGTTGATGATGATGACCAAGTTTTCATCACTAGATTCTTGGCGGCTCTTCACAAGAAAATTGGTGAGGCTTTGGATCAACACAAGTTTAAAAGATTGGAATATGCCTACTTGATGGCCTTGAAGGTAGAAAGGCACAAAGGAAACAAAAGCTACAAGTCAAGGCTACTAGTTCATCTCCTTGGAACAAGAATGATAAGCCATGGAAATCAACAAACAATTGGGAGAAGTCTAAAGATTCCAAATATGACTCCAAGGTTCAAGCTGACAAAAGCAAGCTAAAAGTGGAAACTAAAGGGACTTCTAGTGTTCAAAACAAGTCCCTTAGCACTGTGATATTCCATAAATGTCAAGGACTTGGTCATTACATGAAATATTGTCCGAATAGAAGAACTAGCATTGATATGACTCCAAGGTTCAAGCTGACAAAAGCAAGCTAAAAGTGGAAACTAAAGGGACTTCCAGTGTTCAAAACAAGTCCCTTAGCACTGTGATATTCCATAAATGTCAAGGACTTGGTCATTACATGAAATATTGTCCGAATAGAAGAACTAGCATTGATATGACTCCAAGGTTCAAGCTGACAAAAGCAAGCTAAAAGTGGAAACTAAAGGGACTTCCAGTGTTCAAAACAAGTCCCTTAGCACTGTGATATTCCATAAATGTCAAGGACTTGGTCATTACATGAAATATTGTCCGAATAGAAGAACTAGCATTGATATGGATGATTGAGGCTATAGAACCGAAGCTAGTGACCAAGAGCATGGAGATAGTGAACATGAAACAAGTGATGATGAATTAGAATAGCAAGAAAATGATGTACCGAGATCTTTTTTAGTCGTAGCTAGAGAAGCTCGAGATCAAAGGAAGAATCGTTTTCATGGAAGATGAAAGATTTTGGGAAAGATGTGCTCTCTCATCATTGATAGCGGAAGTTGTGCTAATATAGTAAGTCACTCATTGATTGAACAAATGGATTTTCCAACCAAGAAGCCTCCTTCATCTTATAGACTCCAATGGCTACATGAGTGTGGAGACCTTAGAGTCACCAAAATGGTGTTCATAAAATTCAAAATTGGGAGATATGAAGATGAGTTTTGGTGGGGTGTTGTTCCTATGCAAGCTTGTCATCTACTTTTAGGGGAGACCTTGGCAATACAACAGGTATGCAAAGCATGATGGGAGAACAAACAAGTATTCCCGTATCAAGGATGGCCAAAAGTTTACCCTTTGTCCCTTAACCCCGTTTCACGTGAGTGAGGATTACAATATAATGAGAGAGTTGAGAAAAGATGAAGAGTCAAAAGAAGGAGAAGAGTGATGAGTGTAAGGCTCCAAGAGAAGACAAAAATGAGAAAGAGAGGGAAAAGTGAAAATGAAGGTGTGTCTAGTGTAAAGATTCAATCTTTATGTAAAGAAAGTGAAGATGGAGAGAAACCGAGGGTGAGCTTCATTGCAAACAACTACAAGCCTTTAAGGGAAGTTTCTCATGAGCCTACTATTTCTCTTATTAAGCATAAAGATTGATTGATTGATAATGATACTCTCTCTACCTTACCTAGTTCTATTTCTTCACTTTTGCAAGGTTTTGAAGAGGATGTCAATGGAGAATTTTCTTGTTTCTTTGAAGAGGAAAATTCTAATGAGGAGTTAACTTGTTCCTTTAAGAAGAAAATTCTTAATGCTATTCTCACGGATGAAGAGGATTTTGATAAAAGGGGAGTGCACTAATTGATACTAGCTTTAGTGATAATTTTGCTACTTTTTCTACTTTAAGCTTTGAGGATACATTTTGGATAGTCTTTGTTAATGCTTCTAGGATGAAATGTAAATATCATTTTGAAGCATGGAAAGATTTATTTGAGCTTATTTGCGATAAATCTTCTTTTGATGACTTCATTTATGTCGTGCCACTCTTTGTGAAGGTTTATCAAAGGAGGACCAAAAAGAAAAATGGATGCTTGAAATTACCAAGTGGGCATGCGATAGGTGTTGATATTCCTATGTTTTTCAAAGTCAAGAATGGTATGTTTGAATGGTTAGTGCTTATGTTTGGCCTTTCTAAAGCCATGGAGGTAATTAGCTATACCTTTGACTTTCATAGTAGCAACCTTGTACTTATTGACTATGGTTTATTGATGATGCTATTCTATTCATGTTGTGAGTTGATAAGTAGCCAACTTAGAGATGATTTGAAAATAGTATTTGTGTTTGATCCCGGTTATTCACTCCATGATTATGGTTTGCAATGAGCCAAGTGCCCATTATTTTGTTGAGAGAGGTATTCTTTGTTGATTTTAAGGATACTTGGTTATACTTCAAGAGTGTTCACTTTGATGCATGTGGTAGAGATCTTTGTCTTAACTTGGTGCATGAGTCTTTTTGTGAAGTGTATTTACTATGCACAATTCTTCGTAAGCATGAAATGCTTAATGTTTTATTTCTTTGTGTTAAGAAGACTTTATGGAAATTTGAGCTTGATTATTTCGACTCTTGGCATGAAGTGAATTTGACTGATAAGCGAGTTGGTAGATCTAAATATGCTTTATACATGTGGTATGCTTCTATATTTGGACTACCTAATTCATTTTCCTTGTTTGTTAAGTTCATACGAGTTATGCTTGGTGCTTACTTGGGAAATTTTGTGATTCCATGTGATGATGTTTTCCACATAATTTTTAGAGGAGTCTTTGCGTCTATTAGGGAGAATTGGGTCAAAAGAATGCATGGGCACTTTCTTGCTTTATCATTAACATGCATATATTTGCCTCTTGTTCTTGTACCCATTCCTTTCCATGTCTTGCAAGGTTCGAATTCAAGGACGAATTCTTTTTCAAGGGGGGGAGGGGGGATGGTATGACCCAAGATAGCCAACACGCGATTTGGATGTCAATTGATAAATACTATCGCAATTAGGAGGCTATGTGTGTAACTTGCCATCAATTGAAGACTACATGTAATTGGAGGCTATACTTGTAATAACTCACTACACTTAGCTTCTTAGAATTAACTTAGGGGTATTTGGGTCATGATACAGAAACGTATCAAAAATACACGGAATAAAAAAGGATAGGAGAATAAGGTTTAAAAATAGAGAAAGACAAGAACCTAACTATGAACTAGTTAGTCCTCTTAAATTCCTATAATAAACACTAATCTAGGAAAACAAGAACTATTAACACGGATTAAGCTAATAAGAATGCAACTCAAAGCCCCAGAAGATATATCTAGAAAAATGATTTAACATTCAAACACAAAAGATAATCCAAGAGTATGAACAAGAACTCGTACATGATAAACATAACATAGATAATCTAGAAAATATGGTAAATAAAGAGAAATAAAAGATACCCTAAACCTCTCAAGGTTTGGTCTCTGATCCAAGCTCAACTCACGGATGCCTAGGATGGTATGAAGTACCTGGATCTGTACAAAAGATGTACATGAGTACACCACAACGATACCCATGGAGTATCGAGCCTAATCTCGGTAGAGTAGTGACGAGATCAGGTCAAGACACCTACTGG
This sequence comes from Nicotiana otophora, assembly GCA_000715115.1. Taxonomy (NCBI): domain Eukaryota; kingdom Viridiplantae; phylum Streptophyta; class Magnoliopsida; order Solanales; family Solanaceae; genus Nicotiana; species Nicotiana otophora. The sequence continues at coordinate 76,194 of AWOL01S0014111.1, forward strand.
AGTCAATAAAGAAACTGAACAGGTATAGTACAGTATAATAATGGAAACAATGGAAATGATACAATGAAGAAATATAACAAGAATAGCTACTAGCAACACTGCATGGCTTCAAGTAGTTCCCCTACTAGCAACACGCGTATCAATCTCACCTTATCTCACCGCATGCGTATCAACCCCAATTCTTAAACTACCGCATGTGTATCAATATCACAATATATCACAAATCGCACCTCAAGTACCCAAAACCACAATTTTCCAAAGAAGTCAACAACAATAATGTTTTCACAATAAATAGCACATGGCTCAATCACAGTATTTACAAGAGTCTCAACAATAACAACCGAAAGTGAATATCTCAACAAGAATGGTATTTCAACAATTTACAACTTTGCCTCAATATGAATCACGGTCTTTATAACTTCAACACCAAAATTCAACAATACGATATTTCAAGAAATAACAACTTCAAGTATGGTAACTCAACAGTTAAATATTTAACAATGAAATGAGAGAAACAATAACTTCAACTAAGCATGTAAAGGCAAATAACAAGTAAGAGATGAGACAGGTATTAACAATGTCAAGTGAAGCATGTGAAGGTAGACTAACGATGATGGATATCACATGTTATGACAACTCAATTAAATGCATGAAAAGAATCTACATAGCTTAAACCGGTCAATTACCACATTTAGCCCATGTACCCACTCGTCACCTTGCGTACACGGCCTTCACATACCACAATTAACACAAAATAACACCAATCCTAAGGGGTAATCCCCCCTCCCCCTCACACACACACACAAAAAGTTAGATAAGACACTTAACTCAAAACACGCTAACTCAATCCACTAGTAAGTCTTTTTCGCGATTATCCAACTCCAAACGGCTCGAATCTAGCAAAAATAACTTTATACCATAATTACAAACCATAGGAAACTATTCTGAATGATAAAGTTGCAATCTTTAAATAAAATCAAGAAGTCAACCCCGGGCTCGCGTCTCGGAACCCAACCAAACTTACAAAATCCGAACATCCATTCGATAACGAGTCCAACCATACTAAAATTACTCAATTCTGATCTCAAATCGACCTTCAAATCCTCAAAATATAGTCTATGAAGTTTTCACAATTTTTCCCAAATTTTCTAACTCAAAACACTAATTCAATGATAAAAACAACGATGGATTCATGTATAATAGCCAAATCCAAGTTAGAATCACTTACCCCGATCAATTCCTTGAAAATCCATCTCAAAATCGCCCCAAACCGAGCTCTCTAAGTCAAAAGATGAAGAATGAATTAAAACCCTCGAACTCATCCTTTTATGCCCAGTGATCTCGCTTCTGCGAGCCCTCAGCCGCATCTGTGGCTCCGCACCTATGGTATTTCCAACGTAGATGTGGCTCTCACTTAGGCCCCCGAAATATCGCACCTGCGGACCCCTAAGCGCATCTTTGTTTGCGCTTCTGCAGAGGCCGGCCGCTTCTGCAGATAGCTGACCGCATCTATGGTCCAGCTGTCCAAACCAATCTTCGCTTCTACGGCTCACAGGACGCTTTTGCGGTGCCGCACCTACGGCCCAAAGTGCGCAGGTGCGATTGCACCAGAACCTCAGCAGCTTCAGCATTTCATTAAGTCCTAAAATGATCCAATTTCAATTCGATTCACACCCGGGGCCATCGGGACCCCGTTCGAATACACCAACAAGTTCCAAAATACTAAGCGAACCTGCTCAAGGCCTAAAATCACATCAAACAACATCGATTCTACAAATCGCAACCCAATTCAAGCCTATTGAAACCATGAACATCCAATTTCCAAAACTAACGCCGATTTATACCAAACTAACTCCAATTGACCTCAAATTTTGCACACAAGTCATAAGCGACACAACGGACCTATTCCAACTTCCGAAATTGGAATCTAACCCTGATATCAATAAATTCAACTCCCCGTCAAACTTCTCCACCTTCCAAACCTTCAACTTCCTAATTTTCGCCAATTCAAGCCGAAACGACCTACGGACCTCCAAACTAATATTCGGACACGCTCCTAAGTCCAAAATTACCATACGGAGCTATTGGAATCATCAAAACTCCATTCCGGAATCGTCTACATAAAAGTCCAAATCCGGTTAAACCTTTTAACTTAAGCCTGCAACTTAGGGACTAAGTGTCTCATTTCACTCTGAAACTCACCCGAAACCAAAACCAACTACCCAGGCAAATCACATAACCACAATATAATGTACATGAGGAAATAGGAACGGGGCTAAAATACTCAAAACGACTGGTCGGGTTGTTACATCTTTCCCCTCTTAAAACAAACGTTCGTCCTCGACTGAGTATAGAAACATACCTGAAGTGATGAAAAGATGAGGATAACGGCTACGTATATCATGCTTGATATCCCAAGTCGCCTCCTCAACTAGTTGACCCCTCCACTAAAAATTCACTGAAGTAATTCTCTTTGACCTCAATGTTCGGACCTACTTGTCCAAGATGGCCATCGGCTCCTCAACATAAGATAAATTCTTGTCCAATTGGATTGAGCTGAAATCTAACACATGGAACGGATCACCGTGATACTTCCGGAGCATAGAAACATGGAACACCGGATGAACTACAGATAGACTAGGTGGTAATGCAACCTTGTAGGCCACCTCACCAATCCTCTCAAGAATCCCAAAAGGTCTGCTATACCTAGGGTGCAACTTGCCCTTCTTCCCAGCCCTCATCACACCCTTCATGGGAGCAAGACTCGCTCTCCAACCATGAATGCAACATCATGAACCTTCCGGTCCGCATAACTCTTCTGTCTAGATTGGGCTGTACGAAGTCAATCCTGGATCAACTTCACCTTCTCTAAGGCATCTCGAACCTAATTCGTGCCTAATAACTTAGCCTATCCCGGCTCAAACCAATCAACTGGGGAACGACACTGCCTCCTATATAGGGCCTTATAAGGAGCCATCTGAATACTCGAATGGTAGTTGTTGTTGTAGGCAAACTCCGCATGCGGCAAAAACTGATCCCAAGAACCGCTCGAACTCCATAACACATGTACGAAGCATGTCCTCTAATATCGGAATGGTGCGCTCAGATTGTCCGTCCGTCTGAGGGTGTAATGTTGTACTCAACTCAACCCGTGTGCCTAACTCACGTTGTATGGCTCTCCAAAAGCGCAATGTAAACTGCGTACCCCAGTAAGAGATGATGGATACCGGCACGCCATGAAGTCAGACAATCTCGCGGATATAGATCTGAGCCAGCTGCTCTGAAGAATAAGTAGTCACCACCGAAATGATATGAGCCGACTTGGTCAACCTATCCACAATCACTCATACTGCGTCAAATTTCTTCTGAGTCTTTGGGAGCCCAACAACGAAATCCATGGTAACTCTCTCCCATATCTACTCGGGAATCTCAAGTCTCTAAAGCAGCCCATCTGGCCTTTGGTGCTCATACTTCACCTGCTCACAATTTAGTCACCGAGCTACATACTCCACTATGTCTTTCTTCACTCTTCTCCACCAATAGTGCTGCCTCAGATCCTGATACATCTTAGCGGCACCCGGATGAATGGAGTACCGCGAGCTGTGGGCCTCCTGAAGAATCAACTCTCGTAACCCATCCACATTGGGCACACATAATCGGCCCTATATTCGCAACACACCGTCATCATTGATAGAAACCTCCTTGGCATTGTCGTGTTGTACTATGTCCTTAAGAACAAGCAAATGGGGGTCGTTATACTGACGCTCTCTGATGCAATCATATAAAGAAGACCGAGAAACCATGCAATCCAGAACTTGACTGGGATCCGAAACATCCAATCTAACAAACTGGTTGGCCAAGGCCTGAACATCCAATGCTAATGGCCTTTCTGCCGTCGATAGATATACTAAACTGCCAAGATCTCTGCCTTTCGACTCAAGGCATCAACCACCACATTGGCCTTCCCGGAATGATATAGAATGGTGATATCATAGTCCTTAAGCAACTCTAACCATCTTCGTTGCCGCAAGTTAAGATTCTTCTATTTGAACAAATATTGTAGGCTCTAGTGGTCGGTATAGACCTCACAAAGGACACTATACAAATAGTGCCGCCAAATCATCAAGGCATGAACAATGGCTGCCAATTCCAAATCGTAGACAGGACAATTCTTCTCATGAACCTTCAACTGCCTAGATGTGTAGGAAATCACTCTACCATCTTGCATCAACAACTCGCCAAGGCCAACACGTGAGTGTAAGACTTCGAACCCGTAGGCAATACTAACACTAGGTCTTTAGTCAGAGTAGTCTTGAGCTTTTGAAAGATCTCCTCACACTCTTCAGTCCATCTGAACAGAGCACCCTTCTGGGTCAATCTGGTCATAGGTGCAGCAATAGATGAGAAACCTTCTCCGAAATGACGCTAATACCTGGTCAAACCAAGAAAATTCTGGATCTCAGTAGCTGAAGACGGTCTGGGCCAACCCTGCACTGCTTCAATCTTCTTTGGATCTACCTTGATCCCTTCACTCGACACCACATGACCCAAAAACGCCACCGAATCAAGCCAGAATTCACACTTTGAAAATTTTGCATACAACTTTATTCTCAGGGTCTAGAGCACAATTCTCAAATGCTGCTCATGATCCTCCCGGCTGCGGGAGTACATCAAGATTTTGTCAATAAACACAATGACGAATAAATCAAGATAGGACTAGAATACACTATTCATCAGGTGGATGAACGGTGCTGGGGCATTGGTTAGCCCTTGAAAGCAATCTTCGGAATATCCGAACCCAGAATCTCCAGCCGATGATACCCTGATCGTAAATAAATCTTCGAGAACACTCTAGCACCCTGTAGCTGATCAAATAAGTCATCAAAGCATGGAAATAGATATTTGTTCTTCACTGTAACCTTCTTCAACTGCCGATAGTCAATACACATGCGCATAAAACTATCGTTTTCGTTTCACAAACAGAACCGGAGCACCTCAAGTTGACATACTAGGCCGAATGAAACCCTTATCAAGCAACTCTTGCAACTGCTCCTTTAACTCCTTCAACTCCACTAGGGCCATACGATATGGTGGAATAGAAATGGGATGAGTGTCCGACAACAAGTCAATACCAAAATCGATATCCATATCGGGCAGAATGACTTGAAGATCTGATGGAAATACATCTGGATAGTCTCTCACCACCAGAACTGACTCAACGGTAGGAGTATCAATACTGACATCTCTCACAAAGGTTAGATATGCATCACACCCCTTCCCAACTATCCGTTGTGCCATAAGGAAGGACACAACCCTGTAGAAACATAATCCAAGGTACCCCTCCACTCCAACCTCAGTAAACCTGGTATAGCCAACGTCACTGTCTTGGCGTGACAATCTAGAATAGCATGAAAGGGAGACAACTAGTCCATGCCCAAGATAACATCAAAGTCATCCATACTGAGCAACAATAGATTAACTCTGGTCTCAAAACCACGAATGACAACCAAACACAATTGATACACACGGTCAACAATAATAGAATCTCTCACAGGCGTGGACACATAAATAGGAGAACTCAAAGAATCAAGAAATATACCCAAATACATAGTAAAGTAATATGATACATATGAATAAGTGGGGCCTAGATCAAATAAGACCGATGCATCTATATGACAATACCTATAATAACTGCATCTGATGCAACCGCCTCTGTCCTACCCGAAAAAGCATAATATCAGGTCTGGCCTCCCCCTCTAGGGCGACCCCTACCCTCCTGACCTCCAACCCTAGCTGGCTGTGCAGGTAGAGCAGCAACTAGAGCAGTAACCACAGCCTGATAAGTCTAGGGACCCTATGGAATACGTGGAGCCTGAGTAGTCAGTGGAGGTGCACCCTTCCTGAGTCTGGGGCAGTCCATCACCATATGACGAGTATCACCATAATCAAAACAAGCTCTAGGAAGACGTGGGTGCTAAAACTGGCTCGGGCCTGGTCGGCTGGACTGACCATTGAAAGCACCCCGTGCAGGAGGTGCACTAGACAATAGCGGCGCATAATGAGCAACGTGAGACCTGGTAGTAGCAAGAGTACCACTAGAAGGTGGAAGTGTTGAATGAACTGGACAGCTCACGTAGCATCTACCATGGCGGGTTGCAACTAGGCATGGGCACCACTATATCCGCCAGAATCTCGAGGCCTCTTGGCCTCCCTGTCCTCTCTCGCCCGGCCCTGCATACCCTTTAATCTCTATGCATTGTATACCACCTGCATATATGGGGTATATGTCTCCAACTCTCGAGCCATGGTGAATCTAATACCATAGTTTAGCCCCTTGATAAATAGACAGACTCGCTCTCTGACTATGGAAACCAAGGGGGTACATGTCAGGACAACTCACTGAATCTGACATCATACTCTGACACGGTCATAGCACCCTGGTGCAATTGCTGAAACTCCGCACGCTATGCATCCCGAAGGCTATAGGTAACAAACTCTCTCAAGAACATCTCTGAAAACTGAGCCCATGTGAGTGAAGCTGCATTGGCTGGGCTACCCTCCTCATAAGCCTGCCACCACTGGTACGCTGGTCCCAACAGTTGGAATGTAGTAAAAGCAACCCCGCTCGTCTCCAGAATACCCATGGTACGGAGAGTACGGTAGCACTTCTCTAGAAACCCCTGTGCATCCTCTGTAGCTAGGCCACTGAAAGTAGGAGGGTGGTACTTCTTGACCTCTCAAGTCTAAGTTGTTACTCCTCAGATGTTGTTATCCTAACCACATGCTGAACTGGGACAACTGACTGCACTGGTATAACCTCTGGGACCTGATCAACATGGACCCGATGCTCTGGGGTACGGGCCGCGAGAGTTTGAGCTCCTCCCTTAGTCTGAGATGTGGCTGGTGCAAGTGAAATCAATCCCGCCTGAGCTAGAGTACCAAACATGCTCAAGAACTGTGCGAGGGTCTCCTGAAGTGAAAGGGTAGCAACAGGCACCTCAGGTGCATACCCCCCAACTAGAGCTACTGGTGGCTACTCTGTCGTAGCTCAGGCAGGTGCTCTGGCTACACCACGTGCCCCTCCTCGACATTTGTCCTGGCCCAGCCTCTCGTAGCTCTAGTAGAGGGCGCGGGTGTCTGATCGTCAGATCTAGCGGTGCGTGTCCTCACCATATGTGAGAGAATAGAAAGACAAATATTAAGAATTTCAAAGTCAATAAATTCGCACAATAAGGAATCAAAGAAAACAGTTCCATAGCCTCTCAAAGATAAGTACAGATGTCTCTGTGCCGATCCGTGAGATTCTACTAAACCTGCTTATGACTTGTAACACCTATGAACCTAGAGCTCTGATACCAACTTGTCACGGCCCCAATCTCCCTCCGTAGGATGTCGTGATAGCACCTAGTCTCTAAGACTAGGTAAGCCTAACATACATGAGGAATTTACAGAAATAATAATAAAACTCCCAATTTAAACCAATAGCTATAATAAAAAAGACTCCATAATACAACTGAATATAACACCCAAAATCTGGTGATACCGAGTCACAAGCTCTACACGAGTATACTGAAATATCCCTATACAATAGTATCTATAAAATGAGAATGAAATAGAAACTAGATAGAAGTCCTCTGCAAACGCCGGCAGGTATACCTAGGTAGTGCTCCTCTGCAGTTTCAGAGGCCTCGGTATGATCGATATATCTATTCTGGTCCAGGGCAGAGTTCGCGAGCATCAGGCTCGCAATATCATGAGGATACTAGTCAGACGAGACCCCTAGTACCCTATTGTGATCATTGCGGCTAGGCCCACTTTGGACTGTGTCATCAAGGTTCCGATGCGTGTTATTCTTGTAGACAGCCTGGCCATATGATGCGGGATTTCCCTAACAGAGGAAGTGGTGGTATGGCTCAACCAACTGGATCTGTGTATGATTCTTCCTCATCAATTCGACCTCTAGCAAGGGGTTTTCAGCAGTCGACGGGACGTGGTAGAGGCAAAGGTGCAGTGCCGAGTTCGAGCGGTACTCAAAATCGAACCTATGCTCTAGCATGTCGACAAGATCTCAAGTCCTCTTCGGATGTTGTTACAGGTATATTGTCTATATTTTCTTATGATGTAAATGCGATGATTGATCTGGGATCTATATTATCATATGTTACACCCTTTTTGGCTAATAAGTTTTGTGTTGAACCTGAATTGATAAGTAAACCACTTGCGGTATCCACTCCGGTAGGAGATTCTATGATTGCTAGAAGGGTATATAGAGGTTGCACAGTGATGATTTGTATTCGTCAAACCTCGGCGAACCTATTTGAGTTAGAAATGGTTGGTTTCGATGTGATAATGTGAATGGACCGGTTGGCATCATGTTATGCAAACATTGATTGTTGTATGAAGATGGTTAGGTTTCAGTTTCCCAGTGAACCTGTCATTGAATGGAAGGGGAACATCTATGCCAAAAGGTAGGTTTATTTCCTATCTTAAGGCAAGGAAGATGATCTCGAAAGGTTACATTTATCATCTCGTTCGTGTTAGAGGCTACAGGGCATTTAGGACCGTCACTCTTTCTTCTTACTCTAGATCGTATGGTAGAGCTCATTTGTAAGAATTCAAACTCCTAAATTCTTTTTTATTCGTAATACAACGATACCTACATTCAAAGAGACATTTGGTAAGGGATTGAATATGGTTGTGGAAGAGTTGAGCTAGAGGAACTCGATTTTGGATCATACTTATGATGAGTAAATGTGTTACACCCTATATTTTCGTACGTAAAAATACATCGTAAGCAAACTAATGTAGGACCAAAAATGAGATAATATTTAAAAGTATATAAAGTAAGTTAATCATGTTACCTCTGAGGTTACAAATATTGAAGATCATGAACAACAAGTACAAAGAGGGTTGGACAGTTCAGAAGCTAAAGCAATNCTCGTTCGTGTTAGAGGCTACAGGGCATTTAGGACCGTCACTCTTTCTTCTTACTCTAGATCGTATGGTAGAGCTCATTTGTAAGAATTCAAACTCCTAAATTCTTTTTTATTCGTAATACAACGATACCTACATTCAAAGAGACATTTGGTAAGGGATTGAATATGGTTGTGGAAGAGTTGAGCTAGAGGAACTCGATTTTGGATCATACTTATGATGAGTAAATGTGTTACACCCTATATTTTCGTACGTAAAAATACATCGTAAGCAAACTAATGTAGGACCAA
>AWOL01S0014118.1:0-17297 GCA_000715115.1 Nicotiana otophora
GTTTGGATTGAGTTGCACGCCACAATAGTGTCATGTTTGGATTGGGTTGCACGCCACAATGGTGTCATGTTTGGATCGGGTTGTATGCCACAATGGTATCATGTTTGGATCGGGTTGCACGACGCAATAGTGAGATGTTGAGTACAACTCCTTATTCTTAATTGTGTGCCTTGTTTCTCATTCTATAAGGTAGGTTCATAGCATCTGTTTGGACATTTTATTCATTACGCGGGTTAGATAGTTCGTTGCCAGAGTTCGTTCTTCCTTATGGGTCTTATTTGAGTTATATCTTGTTGGCGCATTGGTGGTGTCATATTAAAATTTTGATGGTGTTTGAGGTGGCTTATTGCCCGGACGACTTTGTACTAGGTGAGACGAGGTTGTTGGACTTGGAATCACTACAATCGGAGTTGTATAATGTATGTTAGAGGGAAAATGTCACTAATCAAAGTAGAATGAGGCAGTGGTTCTTTCAAGCGGAGAGACTTCCTAAGTGGTTGATGTGACAGATGATTATGAGTTTCTACATATCTCTTTCGTCGTGGCAGTATTGCGAGAGTTAGAATAGGGCTTATATGTGTTATGAGGTGTACTACAAACATCAAGTTAGTGAATTTGCAGCTTCTACGGTTGGGGGATGTTATTATGGGCATATGAATTATGCGGTGCATTGTATGGTTTCAGCATGGGTGCATGATCATATTTGGTACAGGGGGTTGAGATTGATACGGTGTTCGTATGTTAGAATTAGGTCTCGTAGAGAATTTCGGATGTTGGAATTTGGTTCTAAGGCTTGTGGGCTAAGGTAAAAGGAAGGATCTTCAGTTTGGCTCGAGCTAATGTGCTCATATGGGCTGTGATGGCCTGGTTAGGTGCACGAGGTGTTAAACAACGATTTTGGGCAACTCCAGAGCAGTTCTTCACACGTTCGAGGACGAACGTATGCTTAAGTGGGGGAAAATGTAATGACCCGACCGGTCGTTTTGAGCTCTAGCGCGTCGTTTGGCGGTTTGAGGTCTTGAGTAGCTTTACTTCATGTATTATGACTTGTACGTGTAATCGGATTTGAATTTCGAGAAGTTTGGAGTTGATTTGGAAGGAAAATTCTCCATTCGGAAGGTTTAAGTTGAAAGAGATGACCAAGTTTTGACTTTTGAGTAAACGACCTCGTAATCGGGATTTGAAGGTTCCAATAGGTTCATATGATGAATTTGGACTTGGGCTTATGCTCGGGTTAAGTATCGGATGGTTAGGGAGCATTTCGACACTTATTGTGGAAAGTTGGCAATTTGAAGGCTTTAGAATTTTCTATGTTTGATTTGAAGTTGACTTTGGTGTTATCGATGTCCATTTGGGATTTCGAGCCTTGGAATAGGTTCGTATTGTGATTTGTGACTTGTACGTAAAATTTGGCATCATTCCGGAATGTCTAAGTGGGATTCAGNCAACTCCAGAGCAGTTCTTCACACGTTCGAGGACGAACGTATGCTTAAGTGGGGGAAAATGTAATGACCCGACCGGTCGTTTTGAGCTCTAGCGCGTCGTTTGGCGGTTTGAGGTCTTGAGTAGCTTTACTTCATGTATTATGACTTGTACGTGTAATCGGATTTGAATTTCGAGAAGTTTGGAGTTGATTTGGAAGGAAAATTCTCCATTCGGAAGGTTTAAGTTGAAAGAGATGACCAAGTTTTGACTTTTGAGTAAACGACCTCGTAATCGGGATTTGAAGGTTCCAATAGGTTCATATGATGAATTTGGACTTGGGCTTATGCTCGGGTTAAGTATCGGATGGTTAGGGAGCATTTCGACACTTATTGTGGAAAGTTGGCAATTTGAAGGCTTTAGAATTTTCTATGTTTGATTTGAAGTTGACTTTGGTGTTATCGATGTCCATTTGGGATTTCGAGCCTTGGAATAGGTTCGTATTGTGATTTGTGACTTGTACGTAAAATTTGGCATCATTCCGGAATGTTTATGTGTGATTCGGACGCGTTCAGCGAAGGATGAAAGTTTGAAAGTTAAGAGATTAAGAAATCGAGTTTGATCTTTAATTCTTAGTTTCGATGTTGTAATTTGTGTTCCGAGCCTTCGGACAAGTTTACATAGGGTATATAAACTTGTTAGAATAATTGAACGGGATTCCTTGGACCTCGAGCGAGTTTTGGGGTGGTTCCAGACCACTTTTAGTCCTTTTGGAACTGTCAATAAGTGGTGTCGAGGGTGTGAAATGTGATCGAGAAGGTTTGGGCCGCGATTGCGAAGAGCAAAGTGTTGTTCCAGGTCTTATGAATCGCGATCACGGAAGGAATGTCGCGATCGCGTAGAAGGAATTTTTGTTGTGAGCAATCTAATGTTGGGAGCTTATATCTTCCAATCTATAAGGAATTTTGGGATGATTCAAAAATGAGAGTTGTAGCTCTTTGAATATAGTTTTCATAAAATTAAACCATTTATCATTTGAAATTTTGTACAAAATGTTATGGCCATTATACTAAAGGTTTTTTGTGAATACGAAAACACAAATTGTCCATTGCAATAGCGGGATTTTGGCCGCGATCGCGATGAAGGAAACATTGATGGAACTTTTGTTAATCGCGAAAGTGTGAATGATGACCGTGATAACGAAGGAGGAGGCCTGGCAGGTGTATTAAACATCTAATTTCGGAATTTTGATCTCTTTTTCTTCACTTTTAAGTTCTTGGAGCATATGTGGGGCGTTTTGGGGGTGATTCTTGAAGATCATTTTCGCCATATATCATGAGGTAAGTTATTCCAGTTGTTGTAAGATAAATACATGAGTTATATATGGATTTTAATATGGAATTTGATAGAAATTGTGAAATGTTTTGAAGAAAACCTAGAATTTGATTTTGTTTTGATTTTGACCATGAAATTGAACATGGAATTAAGAATAATTTATATATTTGAGTTCGTGGTGTCATGTGTAATGTTTATTTTTGAAAAAATTTGGAATTCGGGCATGTGTGACCAAGGGTTAACTTTGTTGACTTTTCAAGCGTAGTTGGAAATTATTATAAATTCTTAAGTTATGAGTATTGAAGTATATTTTAATTGGTTTGCACGTTGTTTGGATAGTTTTGGATCGATGAGCATTAGTTTGAGGTGTTAGAGAGGCGTTGATGCCGGTTATCGGATTTCGGAGCGAGCTAAGTTTCTTGTCTAACCTTGTGAAGAGGAATCTACCTCGTAGGTATTAAATTATTATATGCTACTAGTTATGGAGGCTACATATGTACGAGGTGACGAGAGTCCGTACGTATCTAAAAGCATATTTATGTCCGGGTAGACTTAGGACTTTATCATATGATATTTGAATTATTTGAACTCAATTTGCTAGCTTAATTAATTGAATTTATAATTAAAATTGATTTGGGAATATATTAGGCCGAGCTTTATCACCTTGAGTTGTTTGGCGAGATATTTCATAAACGATAATAGTCATGTTTACTTTATGCTTTTATATCTGTGTGTAAGCACGTGGCTCGTAATTCGATAAGTTTCTTCATTTTTTGTGGATCAGGCCGAACGCCTCGGCAGTATATTGAGATGCATCTCTGATTCGTGCCGGTCAATCCTCGGCAATGTACACACCACTCTAGATCGGGCCGTACGACTTCAGCATAATCGTGCGTGATACCGCTAGGAGTCCGAATATTTATGAGATCCCGCTTTGATTGAGACCTGGCATTTATATGGTATTTCTTATCCGTTTGAGATTTGCACTTGATATTTTTTAGATCTGTTAAGATAGCATATGCGATTTGAGAGATTTATATCGCCAAAAGAAATATTGGAGGATTATGTGAGTTACAGATTTTAGCAAATAATTACTGCTGTGTTTTATATATGTTTATAGTTTATTATATTATTTTATCGGACCACTAGTAAGTGTCGATATCGATCCCTCGTCATCACTTCTCCGGGGTTAGACTAGATATTTAATGGGTACACATTGATTTATGTACTCATGCTATACTTCTGCACTAAATGTGCATGATATGACAGGTTCATTTGGTGGTCATCTTGGCGCGTAGGCGTAGTTGCTGAGAGAACTTTATGGTGAGCTGCATTCCATGCTACGTGTCGCAGCCCACAAAGTCTCCATAATATTTATTTACTTTATCCTATCTATTTTACATTCCAGACAGATATTGTATTATTATTGTACTTCTTAATAGATGCTCATGCACTTGTGGCACCGGGTTTGGATATTTTAGTTGATGTTTATGAATTTGCATAATATTGTCATCTTTTATTTTATATCTTACTAATTATTTATGTATCTATGATCTTTCATGCGTAAGCTTCTTTACTTAATTTTTTTTTTATGATTTCGAAGGTAATGAAATGAATAATTAACATAATAGTTGACTGTTGGCTTGCCTAACGACGACGTTAGGCGCATCACGCTCTATAGTGGGTTTTAGGTCGTGACACCTGCCATCCTATGACATGTCACAATGATCATTGTATTATTTTTGCATCATATAACAATACATATATTATTATTTTCCACACAACAATCTATATAATTAATGAATCAAACACCCCCTAAATTAATAAACAAAAAGGTCAAAGAAGTGAAAGTTTTTTTCTTATATTAAATTCTTTAATAATCCTCAAATCAACATGTGCCGCACGTCTCCTTAACAAATTCAGAAACAATTGACAATAGCACTTGTCCTTTGTAACCTTGATATAAATGAGAACAATGCATTTTATTTTCGATCATTTAAATTAAAACGAAGAAGAAAAGTTTCCGATCACATAATCCCCTTATAATTGTTAAACAATTCATAAATATTAGCAACATATTAAAACTCTTTTTTTTTTGTTTGTAAAATTTAAAAACAATGTTGGATAAGAGACGGTCTCAGAGTATATAATTGACTTTCAATTTTTCCCCTAAACGAACTTGTGTAAAATATTCAAAGACATCCCTCTAAAGAAGGCATATAATAAAAACAATCCCTTTTTTTCTCCGCGGGCGGCGCTTGGGCACCTCCCTTCCCTTCCCTCCCTATAAGTGTTATTCTCTTTGCTTTCTGTCACCGCACACAACTAACAACCCAACTCGTCTCAATTCTCAATAAACAATAGGAGGAGTAGTTAACACACGAGAAAGGCATAAAAAGTCATTGGGAATTTTAATCATAAATGCAAATGTTTGAAGATGCTGTATGAGAGTCAAGAGATGCGAATAAGAATGGAAGTTGGAAAACAACAACCGTTTGAAAGGAAGAGTAGGAGAACAAGAAGAAGTACGATAACTATCGTAGAAGAAGATGAAGAAGAAGAAGAAAGGCTGGAGATTGTGGATCTAAGTGGGATGTCTATGGAGTCTCTTCCCGTCAATCCATCTATCAATTTGGGAGCTATCTGCAAATTGGACCTCTCCAAAAATAATCTTCAGGTTAGTCCTCCAAAAATATTTTCTCTCAGAAATATCTTTTTTAATTTGGTGGAAAGTGAAAAATATTTGTTGGAATTTTTTTTATTATAGAATGATAATATGTTAGCAAATAGGATAGTGTTCTGATACATTTTTTGAGTAAACATGATAATTCTAAGTGTCTGTAGTCATATGAAGTTAAGAGTTAGAGATAATTGTAAAAGAAAAATTTCCACCCAACAAGTAAAGTCTAATTTTTTTATTTTTCTGATAAACAAACAAGTGACGTCTAATTTTTTTTTTTTCTGATGAACAAACACTAAAGGATGACTTATTTTCTGAAAAATATTTTTCCAAACAAAACACACCCCTTGTATCTTCCATTTTCAATTGCTTTTGGTTCCTCTTTTCTGCATGCGTTTGATTATGTTAAATTTCTTCTTTTTTTATGCGAAGCAAGTAGTGATTTTTACCTTTGTCCATTTTATATAGCGAAATTACAATGAATTTGAAAGTCAACAAATTATTTTCTTTTACTAATTGTGATTTAATTATAAGCAATTCCGATTAATCATACTTTTAATTTATGTATCTTTTTAAGTATGTAGTTAACTTTTGTATTCCGGAAAAAATAAACCTAAGGTATATTCGAAGTTCAATTGTTTTTTACTTTGATACCGTAAAATAAAAGATAGAGCAAAAGACATTTAATGCTCACCGTGACCAATTTGTAGCGGAAGCTCTCAATAACGTAATAATCACTCAAGGGAGGTTTGTAACCGAAAACTAGATAAGATTACCACGGTGTATTTGGTTTCTAAACTTTCAAATCAACTAAATATTATTCGCTCCATTTTAATTTAGATGAGACATTTTGCTTATCGAGAGTCAATTTAACTAAATTTTAAAGCTAAATTGAATTAGTTCAACTCAATATTTTAAAATTAAAATTTAAATATTCAATAATTATACGAAAAGTACTACTCCCTCCGTTCCAATTTATGTGAATATGTTTGACTAGGCACGAAGTTTAAGAAAAAACGAAAACTTTTTGAATTTGTGGTCCTAAACAAGTCAAAAAGGGGTCCAGAGTTTTTGTGTGATTATAAAAGCTTCTCATTAAGGGTAAAATTGAAAGTTTAAACTAAATTGTTTTTAAATTTAGAAAGGGGACATTCTTTTTGGAACAGACCAAAAATGAAATAAGTTCACATAAACTGGAACGGAGGGAGTATAAGTTGCATTTTTTCTCATGCCAAAATGAGAAAAAAAAATATTTTAAAATATTGGTCAAATTTCACACAGTTTATTTCTCAACAAGCGAAATATGTCATTTAAATAGAAACGGAGGGAGTAGTAACTTCTAGAAAATATAAAATTGTTATGTGTTAGTATAATTATTTTTTAATATAAATTTTAATTTTAATTTGAAAATTTCGGGCACGTTTTGTTTTAATTAAAATTGTTCAAAAAATTCTCCGATCTGAATTGATCAAATTAAATCTTTTAGCTTTAATATTTATCTTTTAATAAAATGATGTTTTAACTATATAAAACCTGGATTACTTTTCCAATTTACCCGTATTAAGAATTCAATGATATTTGTTCAACTTTTGATTATTAATTCTGGGTTTATTTTTATTGACATTTCTAAGTATTTATTTTCAATAAGAAAATAAATCAGAAAATTAAGCTTAAAATATTATCTGAGTGTGTCTAATTAGTTACTCTTGTACTATTGTTTAATGTTGGGTAGAGTATGCCAGAGTCTTTAACAGCAAGACTGCTTAACTTGGTGGAGTTAGATATGCATTCAAATGAGCTCAAGTCCATTCCTAACTCTATAGGTTGCCTATCAAAGCTCAAAGTTCTCAATGTTTCTGGAAACATCCTTCTGTCGCTCCCTAAGACTATTGAGAATTGCAGGTTAGTTATAAACTCATATAATGACATTATTAAGTGTTCAACTTCATTTATTTTTTGAGCTCGCTCCATCCGTCCCAATTTATATGATAAAGATTGATTGGAAAAAGTTTAAAATGGAAGAGGGAATTTTGATATTTATGATCTAAAATATGCCATAAAAATTTATGTGGTTATAAACATTAAGGATAAAATTAAAAATTCAAAATTAAATTGCTATTAAATATAAAAAATTATCTTTTATTTTTTGGATTATCTAAAATAAGAGTATCATATAAATTGCGACTGATGGAGGATCTTATTTTAGTGTTTTTCGAGTCATCATAGAATGTTGGGAAAATGGTCAAATATACCCCATATACTTTCGAAAATTATTTAAATATACCATCTTTTATACTATGAGTCCAAATATACCCCTATCGCTATACTTTGGGTTCAAATATACCCCTCATTTAAACGGAGGGACACATGTCATTGTCCTGTTGGCCAATTCTAAATATCTCATAATTAATTAAAAAGACCCATTACCCATTACCTAATTAATTCTAAACGGAGGGACACGGTTCAAATATACCCCTCATTGTTTTTTTTCAGTTTTTACAAAAACATTGTTTTAGAAAAAAAAAATTCAGTTATTTTAAAGCACGTTTTTTGTAAAAACTGGAAAAAAATATTTTCGTTTTTTTTCAGTTTTTACAAAAACATTGTTTTAGAAAAAAAAAATTCAGTTATTTTAAAGCACGTTTTTTGTAAAAACTGGAAAAAAATATTTTCGTTTTTTTTCAGTTTTTAGTAAAAATAATTTCATTTTTTTTCAGTTTTTACAAAAACATTGTTTTAGAAAAAAAAATTCAGTTATTTTAAAGCACGTTTTTTGTAAAAACTGGAAAAAAATATTTTCATTTTTTTCAGTTTTTAGTAAAAATAATTTCATTTTTTTTCAGTTTTTAGTAAAAATAATTTCATTTTTTTTCAGTTTTTACAAAAACAATTGCTTTTCGGGTATGCGTAATGAGTTTTTTAAATTAATTAGGAGATATTTAGAATTGACCAACAGGACGATGACACGTGTCTATCCGTTTAAATGAAGAATATATTTGAACCAAAAGTATAGCGGTAGGAATATATTTGGACTCATGAATGAAGAATATATTTAAATAAATTTTGAAAGTAGATAGCTATATTTTGCCATTTTCCCTAGAATGTTTCATTAACTATGGTTCAAGTAACTAGGTGCTTAATGTGACAGCTTATATATGCGAGTCTAATGTGTTGTTTCTAACAGTGTGATTTTTCAATATTATCAATGTGCTTTATGTTTATCTCTCTCCTCCATCCTCTTTGTACCTTGTACTGCATATTTCATGAAGAGTCTTCAACTTACTTTATTCCAACAAATTAAGGGAAACAAACAATTTATCTCTCTTGGCATAGGCAAAATACAATATACTCGTGACCTAATATTTTCTTCTTGTCTCTTACAGATCGTTGGAAGAGTTGATTGCCAACTTCAACATGCTTACTCATTTGCCAGACACCATTGGATTTGAGCTTATAAATCTCAAGAAACTATGTGTAAATTCAAATAAACTAGCATACCTTCCTTACTCTACCTCTCACTTAACAAACCTTCGTGTATTAGATGCCAGGCTAAACTGCTTGAGGTCTCTCCCCGATGATCTCGAAAACCTAATCAACCTCGAAATCCTCAACGTTAGCCAAAATTTCCAGTACCTCACAAAGCTACCCTATTCAGTAGGGTTTCTCATTTCCCTGCATGAATTAGATGTTAGCTACAACAAGATCTCAGAGTTACCGGATTCCATTGGATGTCTGAAGAAGCTCCAGAAGCTGAGTGTGGAAGGCAACTGTCTCGTTTCTCCTCCACCGGATGTGGTGGAGAAAGGAATAATTGCAGTGAAGCAATATTTGTGTGACAAGATAAACGGATTGCATGACAAGTCTCCTAAGAAGCAATCTTGGTTTGGGAAGCTAGCTAGGTGCAGCACCTTCAATGGCCCCAACATACCGAGAGATCATGATGGGGACGGATTTGATAGTCCGAACCGTCAATCTATTGATGCAATTGCCTCTCCGAGATTTCTGGTTATGCTTTCTCCTCGTCGGCTCCTCTCTCCGAAAACCTACTTCTCGAAATAATGAAGTTATTTTGATGCAAGATTTTCTTAATTTGCCAAGACTTTGCAAGTTGCAAGGGTGTGATTACGTTTCGAGTTTGAAATCGTGTGTATATTGTGTCATGTATAGTTTGAGGTCTTGAGATTGTATATTACAGATTTTAGTAGAGTTTGCTTTTTTGATATTGGGGTTGGGTGTTGTTAAAAGCTCGAGGGTTCAAGGTCCATCGGATGAGTATGTGTACGAATAGAAAAGATACCCGACACATTTGATTCTGGAAAAGGATAGTTTTATTTTAAGACATTTCGCTGTTATATCTAATAATCACTGTTTTGCTTTACATCATTAAATGTTCTATGCTCTTTATACCTCCTAATCTCTTTCTTTCTTTCTTTATATTTGTGTTGTAAACTAAGCTGGGTTAATCGCCATTTCAATCACTTAAGGTACCGCGAGAGTATATCGTAATTACGTGACAAATGGGACTTCAAAGTACAATGAGAAAGTAGATGCAGTGCGGGGAATTATGGAAAATATATAAGAACGATGATATTTACTTTTGAGTATATGATTTCACTGACTCAGTGCCTAAACCGAAGAACCGTGCCGAAGAATACATAGTAACTCACAACTCTTCATGTCACATATCATCTTCAATCTTGCTTTCGATGAAAACATAATTTCCCAACTGAATAAAAATCATACGTATGAAAAACAAGATTCAATGATTAGTCACAAAATTTCACAACTTCAAACTAAAATATAAACGAGCAACATATTGAGTGGTATACCGACGAAACAAGTGTGATCTTCCCTCGCTTAACCTCAGATCGCCTCTAAATCCTGTACCTGACACATAGAAAGGAGTGGTGTGAGTCATTGACTCAGAGAGGGATTGTCATGCCCAACTATTTACCCAAAAAACGGATAAAATTGAATTTATACGTAGTTCTAAGGATATGTGGTATAACTTAACACGAATCGTAAGGATAAATAGAAAATATCAAATACGGATGGTAAAGAATGAAAAATACACAAAGTTGGAAAGAAGATGATTTAAGGACTAAACAAGATGAACCAATCTATGAAGCAAAAAGGAATAACCCTTTAATATAGGAGTGTATGGTATTTGAGTTACAATGTAAGCAAAAAACTTGGTCCTTACAGAAATAATAACCATCCCCTTTATAGTAGAGTGATCTTACTTTAGATATAATTAAAAATACAAGTGGGAGACCCATGATAAATCAGCTTTTCCATAATTTCTGTCAGGATTCTTTCCTCTAGTGGGATTGCAACGGCTCTTATCTATGAGCTCGATATTGACTCGAGCTTTCGGTCTTGACTCGAGCTCGATTTTGACTCGGATCCTTGTATTGATTCGGGGTCAGTGTTGGTCGGTCTCTGCCTCATAAGCTCGATAACTTTACTTTGCATCCTAGTTCGACTTGGATTCGAGCTCGATAATGACATCGAGCTCGACATTGATCGGTCCCTCGGGCTCGAAGCTTGGTAAACTGACTTCGGACCTCAACCTAATACTATGAAGACGCTTCTCCGATCCAATGTATTACCATTTAAACCAGTTCGTACGAAGGACTAACCGGGTTTTACCGTATACAGATAGTCCCCTCGTTTCTCGGGAAAAATGTAGCGAGAAACGACATGATTTCACAACGGTTCGATCATATATAAACTGACGTTCACATTGGGCTAGATCATGACGCACGTGATAGCTGTCCCGTTGGTTTAGTTTTTTATGGCATTTAATGCATGTCAGACGGTGGTCGGCCATTATCGAAATTGAACCGCCATTGCTATACCTATAAATAACCCATTTTTTCACTTTTAATCACTTTTACATCTTCAAACTCTAAATTTTCTAACTTCTTTCTCACGCTTTCTGAATTCACTCGCAAATCTGTGATTCTTCTCTGCAAAAACCTTTCTTCAAAAACACCAAATCTTGTTACCTCCTTCTATTCTCGATCTTTAAATCCAAAAAAATGGCGAAAACATCAAAAACCATTCCTGAGAAAGAAAAAGCTTCTTCTTCACAACCTGCCACCGACAAAACACCGGTGGAGCCACGACCTGAGGAATGCGTTCCTGGGGAGTTTGTTCTTATGTCTGATTTTAAGGTCGACAAAGGCTTGTCGGTTCCCGGCCGATGTGAGCCTGTATCAAGGTATATGTGTTCAATAACCGAGAGGCACCTCGAATAGCTAAAAGAAGATTGCAATTGAGAGAACAAAGAAATAGTAATTCCATCTTCAGAAGAAGATATCACCACCTACGTGAAAGGGTTTTTAAGTGTGTATACTTACCCTTTCATGTTAGGTCCCCTCGACCTTGTTATTATTGACTTATGCCATCAGTACCAAATAACCCTAGGCCAGATCCATTATTGTTTTTGGCGGATCGTTATTTTGATCCGTTACTTCGTGAACAAAATCGAGGGGATGCCTTTCACCCTCGACCATCTCATCCGATTGTACTGTCCTCGCCTATTTCGAGGCAGGTTAATAAAACTTCAACATTGGGCTACCAAGGTTCTGTTCTCGAGTATAGACGAGGACATGGATCGAGGCTGGATGGGCTGGTTCATTCGAGTAAAGACTTTGGACCTGATTTAGACTGAAAAGATACCCTTTTCCTGAGGAGTGGAACTTGAAGCGTAAGTGCAATTCTACTGTTATCTCCTACTATTTTGCCCCTTCGTTCCTTTTCTCACCGATATCTCCCTTTTAATGATGCAACGGTTCCTTGGATGCCTGGTGCAGTCCCCGATCTCAAGAACTGGGTACGAGATCTAGCTTCGACCTCCACATACACCGAGCGCTTGTGGCGTGATTTGTCAAAGGGACGATGGGAGACAAAAAATCACGGTGAGCCTCTTTCTCGTATCTTTGGTTGTTTGAACGAGATGCTTTCCATATATTCAAATCAATTTTCCTGTATGTAGGTGTGGGAAAATATGCAGTTTTGAGGCCCTTATCCATCGAGGAAGAGGCTTCGGCCTTTGTTCCAAAGCCGGTGAAGGATAATAAGAGAAAAATGGCCTCCGCTTCCGAAGATCCATAATCGAAGATGAGAATGGCTCGAAAGCCGAGGAAGAATACCATTCCTTTGACTGTAGAATCATTTCTACGTCTAAGGGATAAAGACGACGAAGAAGAAGAAAACTACGGGTCCGTGATGGTGACCCAAATGAAGAAATCCATCGATGCCCCAAAGTCAGCTGAACCGATGGTGATTTATAAAGCTCCACCTCAGATTGAGGAGATGTCGGGGGAAGGTTCGGGCAGAGTCCCCAAATCATTGGAAATAGAGGATGCTTCCCACTGAAGTTAACAAACGATGGGTATATCCGAAGGGGCCGGTCCCGAATGATATCATTTCGGCCCCTTCAGATATACCCACCGTTTGTTAACTTCAGCACTATGGGCAAATCATCAACGTATACCAGCTGATCAGGTGGTTGTGCGTATATTACGCCATAATCTTTTTCCATATCCCATATAC
The DNA here is from genome assembly GCA_000715115.1 of Nicotiana otophora. Taxonomy (NCBI): domain Eukaryota; kingdom Viridiplantae; phylum Streptophyta; class Magnoliopsida; order Solanales; family Solanaceae; genus Nicotiana; species Nicotiana otophora. The sequence continues at coordinate 13,001 of AWOL01S0014118.1, forward strand.
ATATAATATATGCGTATATAACGCCATCTGGTCATGGGTCAATATACATGTATAAATGCATGAAATGCATAAGAATTACGTTCATAAGATTTCTTGGATTGTCGTAAAATCAATATACCTTTCAGATAAATTTTATCAAATACGTATTTTTCTGAGACCCATGAGCAAAAGATATAATAATAATTCACATGGGGAATCAATAACATGGACACCCCTAATAATTCTATGAATAGATTAATTTATAAAAAATATGCGTTTACTCATTTCATTTGTATCGTATAGATCATGCCAAAAAGAAAGAAGGGATAGCCTTATCATATCTGAGCCAATTTGCTTGACAATTCCTCTAACACACTTCAATTGTTACAGCACGTAACGGTGGATCGAAGTAGGGAAATATCCGTATGATATTCTTGAGAAAGATTGCACCGAACTCCGTTATAATTGCAAAATCTCACTTTCATTTTTGATTGTTGAAGCCTGGCGTTGCTTTGATATATGCAGATGCATATAAAATGATCCAAATAACGTTATGAGGTTCTATTTATGGGTGTGGTCCCCACTTTCATAATGACTAAGACACCAAAAAAACTCTCTTAATGCCACCTTATTCTATGATTTTAAGAGTCATACTTTGATAAAGCCTTGGCTTTCACGTTTTTGTAGTTAAAGCTTTATCCAAAATACTATTAATTAACCACTAATCTCATGATTAATTGATAATCTTCCACTATTCAATAATTAACCAATTACTCATATAATTAAGAATTATCTCAAATTACTTATAATACTACTCACTTTTAACATACCTTATACAATTTACTATCATGGCTATGTGGTACCTTGTATGGTACTAGTCCATAAATACCAGGTATTTTAGCTCGGGCCGTATTTTATCCCAAAATGTCAAACTTCGACGAAATTCACTTTCTTCGATTTGCTTACCCTCTCACCTTCACGAATTTACTCATTACTTGTTTGAAATAACATAAAATGCTTATAATCTTATAATAATCTCATTCCCGAACTTATGTCGATTAACTTACGACGAAACTTTAACATACGAAAAATGCGGGATGTAACATCTCATTTTCTAGCTTTCATCAATTTACTTATAGCGTACTTTCACGTGCGAAAACATGGGGTGTAACATCATTCCCCCCTTTGGAACATTCGTCCTCGAATGTTGAATGGTGTACTTATCATTTTCATAGCCTATGTCTTCCGAATACTTTATTACTCTCCTTTCCATCTAGGCAACTATTCTGTGAAAAAGGCCAGGGCATTCCCCCCTTTAGGCCTCTTTCTCACACCACGACTTATGGTCGGAATCCTTCCAGTCTAGTAACTGTTGTTACCTTCTATCATGAAGCTTGTACGACTCTGACCTTATAAGTGCGCTTATGCCTCTCTTCTTTCCCTTTTTCCTCCGATTTTTAGCCATTACTGAAGTTCTTCGCTCGGTATTTTGTCGAACTTATGAATATTTCTATATCTTATTTCATAGACCTGGTTATCCATCCGTATGACTTTACTGCATCTAAGTAGGTCATACTATACCATAACTCTTACCTCGATTTCTCGTTACTGAGGTCTGCTACCAAATTCCAGGTTACTTTCATTGCTTATCCAATATGTATAAATCTATGTACTTTAATGCTTCCACATTACTGTTCATCTTAAGAATGACGGCCTAATCTCATCTCAAACTTTATAACTTTTATCCATCCATTGTTGATTCATCCCAATATTGATCTACTATCTACCCCTGATAACTTAACCTTTTATGTAACACTGCCGCTAGGGTTCACGTTTCATCGGGGAACATCTAAAATGACTAGACTGATCCACNGGGGAACATCTAAAATGACTAGACTTATCCACCTGTGGCGATACCATGCTTTCATAACCGTATCTCACGGCATCCTAATGTGATTCACCTTGCGTGGGTATTTTAATCCTGTCCAATTCATGAGATCCCTTTCTTTTCTTCGTCAGATCATTCCTTAATCGAAGTCCCAACCGTCATCCTTTATCTATCACAATTATACCCTCATTCTATTACCAGGGCAACAATCCATCTCTTCTAAATGCTATTAGTCTTAGACTCCTTTGAGTTCATTCAAGATATAGTGAGCTTTGTATAACTTAGAGAAACCATCTGCTCTTCTTGTTTTCATGGGCTTAATCCCTAGGACTTATCCATTCTTATCACCTTCTCACTCGCCCTTTCTTACCCTTACTCCTGTCTTCCTAAAGCCTTGTCGCTTTACCATACTATAGCTTGTTACCTACACATATCTATTTATACTACTCGCAACCTTTCTTCAGATTGATTGCATCATAGATTTCTTTGTATTATTTTGGAACATCAAGCGAGATATCGCATCATCTCTAACTCTTCTTTACTCTCTTAAGTAGATCTCTCGGTACCTGGAACCCATAGGCTCGAAGATATGCCACTGTCGACGTCGCTATTGATACCGAATCCCAGCGCTTCTAGCCTTCTCTCCGAAGTATGGACTATTCCCAACCTTCTGCATATGAGTATCTTGTACGTTGTTCATTTTGACCTTACTTACCTTAAACTCTCTCATCACATCTTCTATTTCTTTTACGACCTCCCTTCCACATATGTATAATTCACATCCACTACTTGAACTTCTATTATAATACATGCACCTCTTTACACAATCTCGTGAGAGATTCATACTAACTTCTTATGAAACTGACTTTATCGTAGAGTCATTATAGAATATGGCGACTGTACTATCTCTTTTGTACCTCTGGTATTTAAGAGTGATCCTGCATTGTTCTCAATCACAAGGTCTATAATTCTCTTGGTCTAATAATCAGGCTCCTGATTTACTTAGTTAGTGTAACTCTTTAGTTTCCACTTCCCTCTGATTAATCTTCATGTAGGCTTAATCTATCTTCCGATCTGTGGCTCATGGTATTAGTTATTCCTTTAGCCTTTCACGGACACTATGGAATATCCATGATACAATCCTTTAACAATTCAATCCTTTGTCTATGACCTGGACTTAATTCTTTCTTTTAACTTATACCGGAGTCTTCTACGTCCGTATGATTGTCAACATATATGTTGCATGTATAAAACTCCAAACTCTTAAGTGTGTCCATAACGTAACTAACTATGCATCATTGATCAAATAATTCCTTTTGTTCCTTCTCAGCTTTCTTTAAACATAAGCTTTTACTTTTCCTTGTCTTTCCTCCCCCTTTCGCGTGCATACTTAGCTTATCTTAGTGCCCATGGATATTGGAGTTCCATACAACTCATATGATTTTGGATATCACTTCTGATTTTTACTTCCCGTTCATTAACCACGGTAGGTCCCAATTCCTTTTGGAATGCTTACAATGCTGTTGTGAGACTAGTGTTACGCGACCATTTCCTCTTTAGGTCACTGTTCTTATTTCCTCAACTAGTATTTCATTGTAATATTTATAGATGATCTTCTAATTCTTGTAAAGCTACGATCTTATCATATCGTATACTTGACAAAATCTTTTGATGTTCTTCCCCGCCTATAATTATCCGTAGTTACTTAACTCCACGCCCTTGTGCTTATAGGGTTGCTTCTGAACTTGATATTTTGACTATCTTCCCAGTGGCACTCGCTTTTATTTCCGTAACACTCATATGGTACCTTTAACTACCCGACTCCTATCTGAATCTTTCTCAAGTATTACATTGACACTATTACGAGGCTGAATTCACTATATTGGGTTTTACTATGTTTATCTTGCACGATCTGCTGATTCGTCTGTAACCTCCTGTCTAGCCATAACTAGGCTCTTCCTGAATCAACTACCAATTACTTGTCCATTCTATTATTGCCGGAATGCAATCTGAAATTCTCATGATGCTAATTATTATCAAATTACTCAGTTACTAATTCATGTTTACTTTATCTTGTTCACCAGTCCATATTGATTTCAATTACTCTGGGGTTTAACTTTCCCTTCTGTTAATCACGTTAGAGTCGCGAACTTATTTCTCGAAATGAGGATGTGACTGTAAGGCCTATACTCTTTTGTTGTCTTAAGGCCCATCACCTCTTGTCTCTTTCTTCATTTGACTATAGATTCTCTAATACTCTACCATTGCCATCCATGTGTCACATCTCACTCATAATGCTTCATTATCCCTCTTCATACTTCCCTGCTAATATTTCTATCTATCACTTTATTCTGAAAATTCGAACAAAACATTCTTTTGCTTTTAGCTCCCCTTGCTCCATCCATTGGCTCTTCGAATTTCCAAACATTC
>AWOL01S0014118.1:24687-38656 GCA_000715115.1 Nicotiana otophora
TCTCGAACTTCGAAGGTTTTGTTTACTTGATTTACCACCAGTAAAGAGTCACACTTGGCTTCAATGACGTCTGCTCCCAAGCTTTAAGCTATCTCGAGAACTACAATCATGGCCTCATACTCGGCCTCGTTGTTAGTCAACCTAGTAGTTTTGATATATTGCCTAATAGTGTTACCCGTGGGTGGCTTTAAAACGATGCATAGCCCGGACCTCTTCACGTTCGGAGCCCCATCCGTGAAAAGGGTCCATACCCCCGATGATGTACCCGATTTCAATAAGAATTCTTTTTCAACTTTGGGTACTAGGGTCGGCGTGAAATCGGCCACGAAGTCCGCTAAAATTTGAGACTTGATGGCCGTACGAGGTTGATATTCCATATCGTACCTACTGAGTTCGACGGCCCATTTGGCCAATCAGCCTGATAGCTCGGGCTTGTGCAAAATATTACGAAGTGGGTAAGCGGTTAATATGCATATGGGGTGACATTGAAAGTACGGTCTTAACTTTTTAGAGGCGCTTATCAGTGCAAGTGCCAATTTTTCTAAGTGTGGATATCTAGTTTTTGCTTCTCCTAAGGTTCGACTTACATAATAAACGGGAAATTACGTACCTTGCTCTTCTCGAACTAGGACACCACTTACCGCGATTTCCGATACTGCCAAGTACAAGCAAAATTTTTTGTCTGGTTTTGGAGTATGAAGCAGTGGTGGGCTCGATAAATATTGCTTTAATTCCTCTAATGCATGTTGGCATTCTGGGGTCCAAGTAAAATCGTTCTTATTTTTGAGTAGGGAGAAAAATCTGTGACTTCGATCTGACTACCTTGAAATGAATCGGCCTAAGGCAGCAATCCGTCCCATTATCCTCTGCATGACTTTTACACTGTCCACGATGGAGATTTCTTCGATGGCCTTGATTTTATCGGGGTTAATCTATTTCCCCCGATTTTATACCATGAAGCCGAGGAACTTGCCCGAACCGACCCCGAAAGCACATTTCTCTGGGTTGAGCTTCATGTTGTATTTCCTTAAAATCTCGAACGTTTCCTGCAAATGAGCCAAATAGTCCTCTGCGCATAGGGACTTAACTAGCATGCCATCAATATTAACCTCCATTGATTTACCAATTTGTTCCTCGAACATTTTATTTACTAGGCGTTAGTAAGTAGCTCCTGTATTTTTTAGCCCGAAGGGCATCGCATTATAATAATATGTTCCATACTTGGTGACAAATGAAATCTTTTCCTGGTCTTCTGGGTTTATTTGGATTTGATTATACCCGGAATAGGCATCGAGAAATGTAAGGACCTCGTGGCCGGCCGTGGCATCGATTGGGCAGAGGAAAAGAATCTTTGGGGCATGCCTTGTTTAAATCCTTATAATCTACACACATTCTAAGTTTGTTCCCTTTGTTAGGGACTACAACTACATTGTCTAACCATTCGAGATATTTCACCTCCCGAATGGACCCTATTTTGAGAAGTTTAGTTACCTCGTCCTTTGTGAATGCGTGCTTTACCTCGGACTGAGGTCTTCTTTTTTGCTTCACTGGTTTGAACCTAGGGTCCAGGCTTAGCCGATGTATCATTATATCCGGTGGGATCCCTGTTATATCTAAATGGGACCAAGCAAAGCAATCTATATTATCGATAAGAAATTGAATAAGCCTTTTCCTGAGTTCGGGGGTTAATCCCGTTCCCAGGTATACCTTTCGTTCGGGAAAATGCTCGATTATTATGACTTGCTCCAATTCTTCAATCGTTGATTGGGTAGCGTCGGAATCATCGGGAAGCATGAAGGATCTAAGGATCCTTTGATCATCATCTTCATCGATCTTCTGATTTTTTGGTTAGTTTAAAGCTGATGTCTGTGATTTCTATTTGGCATCTCATTCCCCGTTTGAGTCCAATCCCTTTATTGACGAAGGTGAGGATATCAGATTTGCTTCCTCGTCGACAAACATTTCTCTTGCGGCCGGTTGTTCTCCGTACACTGTTTTGACTCCCCTCGATGTTGGGAATTTAAGAACCTGGTGTATGGTCGAAGGTACAACTCTCATGTTGTGGATCTATGGCCTTCCAAAAGGTGCGTTGTACTTCATGTCGCCTTCAATTATGTGGAACTTCATTTCCTGGATGGTCTCGACCACGTTTATCGGTAGCATTATCTTGCCTTTGGTGGTTTCACATGCCATATTGAATTCGTTTAGAACCAGGGTTACGGGTATGACCTGGTCCTGTAGACCGAGCTATTCTACTACCTTTGATCTAATGATGTTGGCCGAGCTACCTGGATCAATTGACATACGCTTAACTTTAGTTTTATTCATAAGTACGAATATTACTAGTGCATCGTTATGAGGTTGTATGACTCGTTCTGCATCTTCATCATTAAAGGACAAAGTTCCTATGGGTGCATAATCCAAAGGTTGGAGATCACTTTTCTCTCATAATCAATGTCTTAGTGCGTTTAAGAACCGTCCCTTCAGGGGTATCGACGCCGCCGATGATCATGTGGATGATGTGCTATGGTTCGTGTTGTTCATTTTGTTTGCCGAAATCCCTATTTTTGAAATAGTTCTTCGCCCTATCGCTTAACAATTCTCGAAGGTGACCTTTATTGAATAACCGGGCTACCTCCTCTCTTAGTTGCCTGCAATCTTCCGTTCTGTGGACATGGGTGCCATGATATTCGCACATTGGATTGGGATTCCTCTTGGCATGATCGGTCTACATGGGTCAAGGCCATTTAGTGTCTTTGATGCGTCCGATAGCCGACACGATGACGGATGCATCAATGCTGACGTTATACTCCGATAATCGTGGTGCTTCCTTAGACCTGGTAGGCCTGTCAAACCCACTTCTGTTCATCAGTCCCCGAGACCCTTAACCTCAATCACTTCTTTTGTTGCTTTGTCTGGGGCTACGTCTCAATTCATTGATTCTATGGTTTTCACTATACAGTAGGTATCGGTCTATAATCGGACCTTGTTTTCGATTGATATACCTTCGAGGGTTCATACCCCAACTGATCATTTTTGACTCTAATTTTTGATTGGTAACGATTGTGCACGTCGGCCCAAGTGATAGCTTGTTGCTCGATCAGGTTATGCTTCAACGGATGTGAAGCCGTCGAACTTTGTTCGTTCAAACCTTAAGTGAAAGCCTGAGCAGCCCAATCATTTGTGACTGGTGGCAGATCTATTCATTCCATTTGAAAACGAGATATGAACTCCCTTAGCATCTCGTTATCCTTTTGTCTTACTTTGAACAGGTCCCACTTCCTGGTTTCGACTGTTATGGCCCCAGCATGTGCTTTTATGAAGGAATCTGCAAGCATAGCAAACAAATCGATAGAATTAGATAGTAAATTATGATACCATATCATTGCTCCCTTTGATAGGGTTTAACCAAATGTTTTCAATAATACGGGTTCGATCTCATCATCCTCTAGGTCGTTCCCTTTGATGGCACATGTGTATGAGGTAACATGTTCATTGGGGTCGGTAGTTCCGTTATATTTAGGAATCTCGGGCATGCAGAATTTCTTTGGGATCGGTTTAGGAGCCGCATTTGGGGGGAAAGGCTTTTGTATGAACTTTTTGGAATCTAAGCCCTTCAATATTGGTGGTGCCCCCAGGATCTAATCAACCCTGGAGTTGTGTGTTTCCACCTTTTTGTCATTTACTTTGATCCTCCTTTCTCCCGATTCTATTCGTTTGGTTAGTTCTTCGAACATCTTAGCAATTTCGAGATTAGTCCCCGACTCCTACTCATTTGATTTCACTATAGCTGGTTCCGTTTTATGGGCGATTTCTCGGGTTTGACTGGGCTCCGGCTTGCTCGGTATCTGGCTTTGACTCTGCAACTGAGCTATCGCTGCCTGATGAGCTTGCAACATTTCGAAAATCATACGCAAGCTGACGCCGTTTTCCTCGACGTTATGGGTATCTCGAGCTACAGATCGAGTGCCACCATGTATGCTATTTTCAGGTTCAGAATGTAGGTTCGCCTCAATGGCCACACGCGAATTAATGTCTATCGGCACTTCAATTTGAGCTCCAACGGTGTTGACAAGCGGCCTTTCGCTACTGGGTGTCAAGTTGTTGTTCTCATCTTGAAGACCCACTTCGTTGTCGATAAGTAAGGCCATTTAATTGATACTTTAGTCATTGCTAATCTAAAATCAAAGACATTTCCGGAAACAAGCGCAAGACAACATGTTTTTGCAGATTCGTATTAAATAACCACTATTATCCTTAGCCCCACGGTGGGCACCAAACTGTTTAATCGAAAAATGGATAGAGTTAAATTTATACACAGTTCTAAGGATATGTGGTATAACTTAACGCGAATCGTAAGGATAAATAGAAAGTATCAAATACGGATTGTAAAGAATGAAATATTACACAAGGTTGGAAAGAAGATGATTTAAGGGCTAAACAAGATGAATCAATCTATGAAGCCAAAAAGAATAACCCTTCAATATAGGAGTGTATGGTATTTGAGTTACAATGTAAGCAAAAAACTTGGTCCTTACAGAAATAATACCCATCCCCTTTATAGTAGAGGGATCTTACTTTATATATAATTAAAACTACATAGTGGGAGACCCATGATAAATTAGCTTTTCCATAGTTCCTGCTAGAATTCTCTCCTCTAGTGGGATTGCAATGGCTCTTGTCTTTGAGCTCGATATTGAATCGAGCTTTCGGTCTTGACTCGAGCTCTCGATCTTGACTCGATCTCAATTCTGACTCGGATCCTTGTATTGATTCGGGGTCAGTGTTGGTTGGTCTCTACCTCATAAGCTAGATAACTTTACTTGGCATCATAATTTGACTTGGATTCGAGCTCGATAATGACATCGAGCTTGACATTGATCGGTCCCTTGGGCTCGAAGCTTGGTGACCTGACTTCGGACCTCAAACTAATACTATGAGGATGCTTCTCCGATCCAATGTTTTACCATTTAAACCAGTTCGTACGAATGACTAACCAGTTTTTATCGTATACACCAACCTTGGGAAGCGGGACCGGCGCTCAACCGAAATATCTCAGTCAAGCAAGCCTACTTGATGTCTACTGCCAACATTGTTCATGAGTGATTCAAGGATAAATGACAAGAGATAGGCAATGAGAGAATAGGTACAACATTGTATTTAATTACTTAAAGGAGTTACATTGATAATTAGAAAGAGATTACAGGTTCACATTTAGAAGTGAAAACATCCGACAATTACAACAACATTTTAAATTTGTTTTCCCCTATTCAAAACACATCATACAACATGTCTACGGAGCCTCTAAGTTAATAAGAGATTAATATGGAATTTCTGGTGAGAAGGTCCCAGTTATACCTCAAATTAAAATATAATGTACAAGAATCAAAATGACACAAGGCCCTAATATGCAGTAGGGCTCACCAAATCAGTTGAGAAGAGGGTATGCTGCTATCAATGATCAGTTCCGGCAGGCTGAGGAACCACCTGCATCCATTAAAGATGCAACACCCCATCAAAAGGTGCGTTAGTACATATAGAATAGTCTAGTATGTAAAGCTAAATACCCTCTCATTGAACAGAATGCCAAGATAAAAGGAGAGGAACATGGAATCAGTAAAAAAATCAATAATATTTAAATGCTAAGTTAAATCAAAGCAAACTTTCATTAATAATTTTGGTTGGGAGATCCTTGTTAAAGACATACCACCATGCACATGGCATGGATTCTTATCTCTGCCGCGATCGGCTACGCCGTCTCACCCCAATGTATGAGGATCGACATAGAAAAATGAAATCACTACCATGTGCGCGGCATGGCGTCCTATCTTCGCCCGATACACTAGGCCGTCTTAGTACAATGTCGTGTGGATCAACATGGTCTTTGCTAGCTATCAAGTCATCCCAATCAAGGAGAATAATCTCAACATAATATAACGGGGATTCACCCCTCAATCAACTCCTACACTAGCACGCGTAGTTTCGGGCTTGAGCATTTACCCAGCCTTCCTCAGTAACGTAACGATACTCTCAAAAACATTTTTTATATACAAGAATTATATTCATATCATAGCTTTTCATTAACTCTTTCATTTCATTGAAACTCTTGGCCATACATGATGATCTTCATTTCTGGCACGATGACCGCATTTCAAATTTCATTTCATTCCTTTACTTGGAATGGATTATCAAAAAGCATTTAAAAACATTTAAAACATTAGAAACATTATAGCTTCAACTCACAAGTACGTAAGAGTTCAAAACACATTGGAAATACTTACAAAAGAAGATCATAGTTATTTCAATGGAATCATGGACTGAGTTCATAAGCGGTTGATAAACTAATCACATTTGAAGTATTTTTAAAAAGGGAGAACATGGTATAATGAGAGCAAAACAAATATGACTTGGGTAAATAAACATGTGGTACATCAATCATTTATGCTATTTGCTACAATAAGAATAAGAACTAGGACCAATCATACTTGGAATTCATACGGCGATCATGAAATCCAATTCTAGGGAGGAGGTTTAGCCAACATACCTTGTGGATGAGCCGTGGGCTAATGTATTGTGGTTACATTGTTATTGTTAATTTTGGCAGTATTGTGGCATATGGGCACTTGTGGTGCGAGTTGATTATTATGTTGTGATATTGATGCACATGCGGCAGTATAAGGATATGGGTTAATGCACATACGATGAGATAAAGTGAGATTTATATGCGTGTTGATGGTAAGGGAATGACTTGAGCCATGCGGTGAGATAAGGGGGCTAAAGTGCGTGTAGCTATTTTGAAAATTTATTTAAAAATAAATGCAAGTCTCATGCGGCGATATAAGGAAGATTGTGATTGTGATTGTGATTGGTGAAATGTGAATATGTGGTGTGGTACCTCGGATGTGATTCTTGTTGTACATTCTATGTTGAGAAGGCTTGTTGATTTAACAGTTAATGCTAATTCTTCATATGTTTTGCTTGTATTTTGTCTGTATTTGATCACTTGTTATTATTATCATATGATCATTCCTTGTTGTCCTTATTGCTTTAATTTCCGTTGTTAGCCTAATATCATCGTGCTGTTTTGTTGTCATTTATCTCTTGTTTTCCGTTATTAGATTATATTAATACTCTACACAGGTTTCTATGTCTAGTAGGTGTCTTGACCTGACCTCATCACTATTCTACCGAGGTTAGGCTTGATACTTAGTAGGTACCGTTGTGGTGTACTCATGCTACGCTTTTGCATATTTTTGTGCACATCCAGGTACTTCTGCTCGTGCTGGATGCCATTGAGTTGACCCGAACATCTCGGAGACTTTAAGGTATACCTGCTTGACGTTCGCAAGAAGCAAAGTCACCTTCTGCTATTGTCTTTTCTACTGTTATCTTCACATCAAACATTATTGTATTTAGAGACTTCCAGTATACTTCTTAGAGCTTATGACTCAGTTTCACCGGTTTTGATAATTATTTGGATGTTGTACCATTTGGTTATATTATGATATTTTCATCAGTTTAATTTAATATCTTAGCCATTATTTCTGTTAAATTCTCAATGTGGGTTAGGCTTACGTAGTCTTACAAACTAGGTGCCATCACGACTACCTAAGGTAGAATTTTGGGATTTTGACAAGTTGGTATCAGAGCTCTAGGTTCATAGGTGCTACGAGTAATAAGGAAGTTTGGTAGAGTCTTGCGAATCGGTAACAAGATATCTGTACTTATCTTCGAGAGGCTATAAGACTATTAGGGAATTCCACTTCTTTGATTCCTATCGTGCGGATTTGTTGATTTTGAGATCTGAACCTTTGTCTTTCTATTCTCTCATAGATGGTGAGGACACGTACTGCTGGATCATATGATGAGCAATCTTCACCCCTGCTATAACCGCGAGAGGCCAGGGCCGAGGTAGTGGCTGAGTAGGGGCACGTGCTGCAGCCAGAGCACCTGCTCGAGCAATGACTGAGGAGCCACCAGTAGCTCCAGTTGGGGGACATGCACCTGAGATGCCTACTGCTACCCCATGACTCTAAGAGACTTTAGCACACTTCATGAGTATGTTCGGTACTTTAGCTCAGGCGGGAGTGATCCCGATTGCACTAGCTACATCTCATGCTGGGGGAGGAGCTCAGAGTCCTCGAGTTGCACTCGAGAGCAGTGCATCCATGTTGATCATGTTTTGGGTGTTATGCCAGCACAACCTGTTATTCCGGTTTAGCCTGAGGTCAGGCCAAAGGAATCTGAGAAGGAGCAAAGAAGGCTTGAGAGGTTGAAGAAGTATGATCCTCCTACTTTTAGTGCCGCATTTACTGAGGATGCACAGGGTTTTCTTGACAAGTGCCATCGTATTCTCCGCACCATGTGCATTGGTGGTGGCAGGCTTACAAGGAAGGCATGATAGCTAATGTAGCTCCATCCAATTGAACTTAGTTTTAAGAGATGTTTTTGAGAGAGTATGGTCCCCACACCCTCCCGGATGCATGACACATAGAGTTTGAGAAGTTGCGTCAGGGGCTATGTTAGTGTTAGAGTATGCCATCAGATTCAGTAAGTTGTATTGACATCTACCTGCTTTGGCTTCTACAGTCAGAGAACGAGTCCGAATATTAATCTAGGGGCTCAGTTATGGTCTTAGATTTAGCATAGATAGGGAGTTGGAGACAGAAAGTCTATTTCAGCAGGTTATAGAGATTGCCCGGAGGATAGAGCGTATGCAGGGCTAGGAGAGGGAGGATAATGAGGCCAAGAGGCCTCGAGATTCTGGAGGATATAATGGTGCCCGCGCTCTAGTTTCAGATCTTCATGGAAGAGGTTATATGAATGGACCAGTTCATTCAACACTTCCATATACTCGCAATGCTCCAGCTATTCTGAGGTCTCAGATCGCCCATTATGCATAGCCATTGCTAGTGCACCTCCTATACGGTGTGCCTTCAGCAGTCAGCCTAGCCGACCACATCAGTTCACTTTCAGTAGCCATGCCCACAGAGGGCTTGTTTAGAGTGTAGAGATACCAGGCATATGGCGAGGGACTGCCCCAGATTTATGCACCTCCACAGACTACATAGGCTCCACAGATTCCATATGGTTCACAAGGTTCATAGGCCATGGTTGCTACTCCAGTCCCCGCTCCACCTCTATCGCCTGCTAGGGGTGGAGGTCAGGCGGGTAGAGGTCGCCCTAGAGGGGGAGGCCAGGCCTGTTTCTATGTTTTTAGGTAGGGCGGAGGCTGTTGCATCAGATGTTGTCATCACAGGTATTATTCCGGCCTGTCATAGGGATACATCAATTTTATTTTATCTAGGTTTCACTTATTCATAAGTGTCATCTTACTTTGCTCCATATTTGTATGTATCTCGTGATTCATTGAGTGCTCCTGTATATGTGTCCACGCTTGTGAGAGATTCTATTATTGTAGATAGTGTTTATCGGTCTTGTTTGGTACTATCGATGGTTATGAGACCAAAGTTGACCTTCTGCTACTCAGCATGATAGAGTTTGATATGATATTGGGCATGGATTGGTTGTCTCCATATCATGCTATTCTGGATTGTCACGCCAAGATCGTGACATTGGCTATGCAACAGTTGTGTCCTTCCTGGAGGCAAAACAAATGGTTGAGAAGTAGTATGAAGTATATATAGCCTTTGTGAGGGATGTCAGTGCTGATACTTTTACTGTTAAGTTAGTTTCGATATTGAGAGATTTTCCAAATATGTTTCCAGCAAACCTACCGGGCATGCCGCCTGATAGGGATATCTATTTTGGTATTGACCTGGTGTCGGGCACTCAACCCACTTCTACTCCACCATATTGTATGACACTAGTGGAGTTGAAGGAATGAAAGGAACAACTTCAGGAGTTGCTTGATAAGGATTTCATTCGACCAAGTGTCTTGCCTTGGGGTGCTCTAGTTCTATTTGTGAAGAAGAGAGACAACTCTTTGAGAATGTGTATTGATTACATGTAACTAAACAAGGTTATAGTCAAGAATAGGTACCCACTACCACGTACTGATGATCTGTTCTACCAGCTTTAGGGTGCTCGGCTATCCTCAAAGATTGATTAGAGGTCAGGGTACCATCATTTGAAGATTTGGGATTTAGACATTCCGGAGACTACTTTCAGGGCTCGCTATCGTCATTATTAGTTTTTGGTGATGTCATTTGGGCTAGCCAATTCCCCAACAACCTTTATGCACTTGATGAACAATGTATTCCATTCATATCTTGATTCTTTCGTCATCGTGTTAATTGATGACATTTTGGTGTATTCTCGCAACTGGGAGGATCATGAGCATCACTTAAGGATCGTGCTCCAAACCTTGAGGGAGAAGAAATTATAAGCAAAATCCTCCAAGCGTGAGTTTTGCATTTATTCGATGGTGTTTTGTGGGTCACGTGGTGGCTAGTAAGGGGATCAAGGTGGATCCAAGGAAGATTGGGGCAGTTCAGAGTTGACCCAGACCATCTTCAGCTGCATAGATTCGGAGTTTCATGGGTTTGGCATGTTCTTATTGCCATTTTGTAAAGGTTTTCTTGTCCATTACTACACCTTAAACCAGATTGATTCAGAAGGGTGCTCCATTCAGGTGGTCCAACGAGTGTGAGGAGAGCTTTCAGAAGCTTAAGATTGCCTTGACCATAGCCCCCGTTCTAGTTTTGCCTTCAGCATCAAGTTTATATACAGTTTATTGTGATGCTTCACGGTTTGGCATTAGGTGTGTCCTGATGGAAGAAGGTAGGGTGATTGCTTATGCTTCGCGTAAGTTGAAGTCCCATGAGAATAACTACCCCGTTCATGATTTAGAGTTAGCAGCCATTGTTCAGGCATTGAAGATTTTGAGGCACTATTACTACGGCGTATCTTGTGAGGTGTTCACAGATCATCGGAATCTAAAACACTTATTTAAGTAAAACGATGTGAACATGGGGAACATAGGTGGTTAGAGCCGTTAAAAGACTATGATATCACCATTTGGTATCATCCTGGAAAGGCCAATGTGGTGGGCGCTTCCTTGAGTAGAAAGTGTAAGCCCCCATAAAATTTTGCAAAGGAAAATAATGTTTCATGGTGCCAGACTAGGCTTATGTGTTTGAGGAGCTCGCCGCGGCTCGGACTTTTTGGGTCGAACAATGCATTAACGTGTAAAGGAAAATTTTTGGCACAAAAATGCATTTCTGCGGTCCATTATGCGACCGCATAGTGAGGCAGGTATGGGCTGGGTTGGATGCCATTCTGCGATCAACTATGCGACCGCAAAACTGTTCTGCGGTTCATTATGTGACCACATAACAGGTCTTTGGGCCGCATAGTGACCGCAGACCCAGGCAGATGTTTTCCAAAGGCACCAAATTGTGCGACCGAAATGCGGACCGTATATCCATTCTGTAGTCGCATATGCGATTGCCTATCCATCATTTTTGGGTTTGTATAACCCGACCCTATTTCAATTGAATAGACAATGGACCATTGTTGAGCTAAAACCTGATATTTTGAGAGTGAGAGATCGCCTAGAGTGGGAGAGTGATCTGCAACAATTTTTTCTTCAATTCTTGCTCAAATCTTTGAAGACTAGTAAGGAAACCTCACTAGGTCTTCATCGTAGAGGTAAGATTCTACACTAGCCCTTAATTTCGAAATTTAGCTAAGGATGGGTAATTAACAAAATAATTCTTGGGTATGGGAGTTGTTTATTTTGCATGCATGTGTTATCAAAGGGTGTAGAAAAATTGTGAGCTAAAAATGGTAAAGAGTGGGTTGTGGGGTGATGGAATCCTCCATAAAAGGACCTTAAAACCTTAATGCACACCTAGTGTTTGATAAAATGCTCACATGAGCTAGAACCATGATCATCCTCCTAATTTGTGGTTCAATTTGTTATATTTCTAAAGTAGATTGAAGTTGTTAAGAATTCCGGAATATTTTATAGTTAAAGGAAGCTAAATTGAGGTATGTTGGCTAAACTCCTCTTTAATAAATGGAACCCCAATATCCTGGTAAGTTCCAAGATATTTATTGCAAGTTGAGTATTTCGAATAAGTTTTATGTCAAAGATATATGTTTAATTTGTGTTTCAAATGCTCTCATAATATTGTATTATAAATTGAGGATGTGTTCCAAACTATAGATTGTATATTTACGTGTTAGGATTCCAAGTCGTGATTTATGTGAAAAACTATTTTGCCAAATTGTGTAGAGATTGTGATTGGGGTTACACCTCCACCCACATATATTGGGGTGAGGTTGCAGGGCCGCTTTATGTATGATTTTGATATTATTGTTGCCCCACCACCCACATATATATATTGGGGTGAGGCGGCATGGCCGCTTTGTGTGAAAATGAGTATTGTGTTTACACCTCCACCCGCATACATTGGGATGAGGCGGCATTGACATTTGAGTAGAGTTTTGGTATTGTGATTACACCTCCACCCGCATACATTGGGGTGAGGCGGCGGGGCTGCTTTGTATGGAAATGGTTACAGAGGATCTCATCTTGAATTCTATAAATGTTAATGACAACTCTTAATAAGCTCGATTTTGTTTAGTTGGCTATCTATGCTATTCTATTGTCGCACTGGTTCATCATGTTTGTATTGTATTTCTGAGTTCTTAAATTGGTGTTTGGTTTTCATACTAGTACTATTCGACATGTACTAATGTCCCCTTTGCCGGGGGCGCTACATCTTTAATGGATGCAGGTGGTTCTACAACGGAGGATATTGACCAGTGATAGCGGTGCTCATTCTTCCCAGCTGACTTGGTGAGCCCCATCTCATTCCGGGGTTGTGCATCTTTTGTTTCGTATGTGTTATCGTGTTTTGAGGTATAGCCAGAGCCTTGTTGCCGGCACTATCATTGTACTCTTTGGTATTTTAGAGGCTCCTTAGACTAAGTGTGGGTTGTGTATGGGTGTTGGGAATGCTAAACTAGTTGTGTTGTGATTAAATCACTTGTTCCACTTTGAACCATGAAGATGTGTGTGTGTGTTTTTTTGAGAATTATTAAATAAGGTATCTAATGAAATAGTTTAATATTATTTACATGATCTCCCTACTGTCTAATTAACGAAAATATGTATTATCCTTATTCATGGATGAGGTTTGGGTAGAAGGAAATCTAATAGGTTTGCTCGCCGGGTTCACTCGGTTGAGCGCCGGTCGAGCTCCCCGAGTTTGGGGCGTGACAAACTTGGTATCAGAGCCTAAGGTTTTAAAGTGTCCTAGGATGTCTCGGAGCCGTATCTAGTAGAGTCCTCCTTATCAGTATATTGTCGACCACATCTATATGTTGGAGGCTACTTGGGCATTTAGGAATAATACCCTTCTTTCATGTTACCGTGCGTTAATGCTGATTGTAAGATTGTTCCTCCTTTAACTCATGAGTTGCTCTAATTTTCAGTACATGGAACCCAAGAAGAGGGCAAGAACTGGCCAAAGAGCCAATGTAACCCCGGGAGTGGCAGTCGATCCTATATTTGACGATGCTAGTGAGCACCCGAGGGGTGAGGATATTCCCCTAGTTACTACACTGCCTGATTCTACCACAGCTAAGCAGACCATACCTATCCCTACACCTACTGAGGGTGCAACAGTTACTCCAACTAATATTCCAGTTCCACCTCTAGCTCTAGCTTCCGATTCTGGTGTTTCTGATGTTGATCTTAGGGGAGCCATACATATATTGGCACAGATAGTGGCTTCTAAGGCCTAGAGATCGAGTGTTGGGCCTACTTCTTCCAGTCAGCCAGGGGAATCTGCTAGTTCCAGGGTGAACAAGTTTTTTCAGTTAGATCCTCTGGTGTTTATGAGTACTAATCCCAAGGAGGACCCCCAGGACTTCATTGATGATATGCACAAAATTCTCCGGGTTATGCATGCTACAGAGACGGAGGGAGTGGAGTTGGCCTCCTACCGCCTAAAATGGGTGGCCTATTCTTGGTTTGAGTTGTGGGAGGAATCCC